>JAOTQR010041764.1:0-15294 GCA_025774065.1 Solanum ossicruentum | reverse complement strand
GATGGTGCTAACAGGTATTGGAGGGATGACTGACTGCAAGATTCTTGCAACATTTTACTCCTTCATTACATGATTTTACACTAGCATTACACACCCACCAAGTGTTTGATAAAATGTCTGGTTTAAGGTTCTTGAGCCATTGATATTCTACTGCATGACGTATGACTTTTATGTCTTTATGATGATGAAAGGAATATATAAATGTGTTGATTTTATGAAAAGTATCTATAGTGTTAGAAGTTGATCAATTTCCTTGTTCGGGAGGTAGTAGGCCCGAATTACCATGTTTGGGGGTATACACCTCAATTGCCTGGCTCGAGAGGTAGTAGGCTCGTGCAACCATGTTGGTGGGTTTGTACCGTAATTTCCTCGCTCGGGAGATGTTAGGCCCGTTCAACCATGTTCGCGGTTTATATCTCAATTGCCTCGCTCGGGAGGTAGAAGGCCCATGCAACCATATTGAGGGGCTTGTACCTCAATCGCCTCGCCAAGGAGGTGGTAGTACTTTGTTACTATTGATGGTCTCTTCCTACACATGTTATATGTTCTATGTAAGCATGATTTACTACAAGCTTCATTCATGCATTACATATTGTTATATGCTCATTTATTGCCTAAATATGTATGCCGAATATGTTGTCTATGTCTTGTTGCATTGCATCTTACATACTTAGTACATTGAAAATGCATACTCTATGCCTACATGATGTTACCATATCGGGATCGGAGCCCTACTTGATCATCCTCCTCATCCACATGGCTAGTACAATTTCTCTCAAAGCAAGTTGGTGAGTCCTTAACTCCAAGGACATACTTCTATTGATTATGCTATATATTGACTCCTTTTTATGTTGGTTACTTATGACTATGAGGGTGAGCATGATTGTTTGTCTTCGCGCTCGTAACTTCTATGTTTAGATGTGTTTTTGGACAAGATATGTAATGATGCTTGATCTTTGACTACCTTTGACTCTTTTGATACTTTATGATATGAAAGTTGTCCCTCAGCCCCATTTATCCCTATTTACTATCTTTTATTATTATTTTATTACTTCTCCGGCAAAGGATGTGTAATGATATGTCATGAGGCTTGCTTGGGGTCCCTTCGGGTTCCCCATGTGCCTTGTCACATCATATCCATAGGCTAGGGTTGTGACATTTGACCTCTATAAGCTAAAGAGGCAAAAATCAATTGTGGAAAGCCACCTTAAACTCCTCCCGTAGAATCACATTATTGTCCCCCTTCTCCTACTTCCATTGAGCATACCATGTTTGAGCCACCCCCTTGAGTTGGTAAGCCGCCAACTCCGCCTTCTCTTCTGACCTCACGCCCATAATTAACAACACCTTGTATACCTCATCAATAAATTTTTTTTGGGGGGGGGGGTCGCCATCCACTTTAGACCTGTGGAACTATGGTGGGTTCATCTTTATAAAGTCCCTCACCTGAGATGCCAGAGTAGGAGCATGAGGCAATTGGGCCCTTTGGTTGACTTGATCGGCCACGACTTGAGCTAGCAAGGTGAGAGAATCCCAGAGCTCACCATGAGCCAGTTGTTCTTAAGGTGCGCTGACTCTTCTTCCTGTTTTGTTAGCCATGATCTAGCATAGCAAAGAATAATCGTTAGGGGGGGGGGGAACCTTACCTTAACTCCTATAGCACGACATAGAGTGAGAAGAAGGGAAACATTTCCTAAAATATCTCATAGCCTCTTACTCATAGTTGTGGTGCACAACACAACTATGCATAAGACTCTAATAAAAGCGGTATGTTGGATGCCGAGGACCATTAACAACCTAGTGCTCTAATACAAAGTTTGTCACGTCTTGGCCCTAGGCTTAGATCGTGACACCTATCTTATGAATAGATGAATTGTTGGATATCTTGTAAACTCCTTTACGACTATATGATAAGTGTTAGGATTGGAGGTTATGTTTATGGCTTTTGGCTACCTATTGGTTATTATTGTGTGAATTGGTTATAAGATTCATGATATGGTAATATGTACGATGTGGATGCTATGTCCTGAATTGGCCCATAGAGTGAGCCATACTTACTGTCCGTTTATCTTATTTTCTATGTGTTTTGTGAATTCATGCTATTCCCCATCCCCCATGATATCCCCATACGTGAGTTCTACCTTCCTGTCTCTTAGAGTTATTTGTTTACTTTTCATATGCGCTTTTGAATTGATGATGTGTGAATGGATGCTACGAGGTTTTTTTGGGGACTCTCGGGTTCCCATTCGCCATGTCACTCCTCGACTGTCATGACCCAAGCCTAGGGCATAGACATGACTAGCGAATAGGGAAGCCGAAGGAACCCCAAACAAGCCTCGTAGCATATCATTACACATCCTTGCTCACGAAAGCAATGCAAAACAACATAAGAATCATAATTAAGGGGCATTGGGAACTATGGGAAAGACTAATATTTAAATAGCTTGAATATCATAAGTAAGTCAAGGCTCAAGCATAATACATAACTTGCCCAACAACACCTCTATCATAGGACTTAAGAAGGGCCAAGACAAGCAACAGGGTTTCTCATAGTAAAAGTATACCAAAAAGAAGGATAGTCTTTAATACATAGCATAAGAACATAGTTATTTGCCTTGCACATGAGGACTCACCAAGTAGCTTGATTGGATACCACTAGACACGTCGAGGAGGATAATGACCAAATGAAGCTCTGCTTCACTACATGGTAACATCATATAGGCATAGAGTATGTGTTAGTACATGTGAATGTACTAAGTATGGGGGATGCAATGCAAAAAGAGATCACCATCATAATCGAAATACATAATAATAACCAATAGATAACATAATAACAATGTGGCATGTATAACCAAATCTTAAGTAAGTTATTCCTTGAAAATCATTCATCTTACATATATCATAATACAAATGTGTAAAGAAGCCTCAACCTACATAACATAAGACTTTTTGGAGCCACCTTCCTTACGGGAGGACGTCCCCTTTCAAACTATGTGACCTTCCTTATGGGAGCCCATCCCTTTTTTGATTGAGTTGCCCTCTTTGCGGGAGCCCATCCCTTTCCAAATTAAGTGACGTTCCTTATGAGAGACCGTGCCTTTTCGGATTAAGTGGCCTTCTATACGGGAGCCTATCCCTCTTTGGATTAAGTGGCCTTCTTTATGGGAGCCCATCCATTTTTGGATTAAGCATTTCATAGAACTAGTTCATCAAACCATTACATTTTAATAATCATTTCATAATCATGCAATCATCAATAACATCATTCAGCTCATAAGACATGCATTGGACCTTCAATTTCTCAAGAAACCATAACCAAACATTTTATCAAACACTTGGTGGATATGAAATGGTAGTATAAGACCATGCAATTTTGAGATGACATCATACAAGTAAATCCATTGTAAAACCATCAATGAATATCTCGCAACACCCTCAAGCATTATACATCAAAACCCCTCAAAAATCTTACAATAAATCCAAGATTTATAGCTCAAACAGTCACAACATTACATAGCTTTCACATAGTTCATAGACATGTTCATACTAGCAAATCCATTGGTAAAATTAACTTTAAATAATGTAAATTGAGTAAAAAGGAGGTTGGGGCATCATGGGTGAAAGGACCCAGTGGCTAAAACCCATATACCTTAGGTATAGAGTTGATTGGAATTGAGATTGGGAAGAATGGAGGCTTGGAAATGATCTTTAAATCCAATCTTGTTCTTGGGGTTCCTTGAAATTGAATTAGAGCTTAATGGAGGCTTTTGAGAGAACTGAGAGAGTATTTGAGATGAAAGTATTGAGTTTGATCATATGGAACCTTGTTTAGATCTTTTATGAAGGTTAAGATAGCATTGGAAGTTTAAGAAAGGGCATTAGAGTAATTAGCATTTACGAAAATACCATTAGTGAATAGATGAAAAAATTAGCAAAGTGTTGCCCCACGGAAGGTCCCATAGGTCATGTTGCACTCCATGGGTAGTTTGGAGTGCCCGTGACAAGTTACTTAGTCCAAAAATTGATGTTAGAAATCTATTGGAAAAAGACATCTCGTCAAGACCACGGAGCCCTCCACGGGTCGAGTGGAGGCTCGTGGCACCATATTTGGTGCTGGAAAATGTTTCCCAGGCTCCATGCCAAGGGACACGGGTCACTCCCCATGCCACAGGTTGTGGTGAGGGGGCGTGGCATAATACTTAGCAAAAACACTCCACCAAACGCCCATTATTCCTCTCTTGTACTCACCCCACGACCAACCACATGGCCAGTGTCAAGCCATAAGGCCCGTAACACTGGTTATGCCCCGTGCCTTAGGCCAAAAATGGCCTTTTCCAATTCAAGACACCTCACATGACCTGTACAAGACACCATTGCCTGTATAGGTGCCCGTGGGGCTTCACTGCACGGGATGGTCTTAGAAAAATAGTCATAACTCCTTCATCCAAACTCAAAATAAGGTGACACCAAGTACATGGGAAAGCTAACTCAAAGGGATTTTATTTGAGATTTTGCTGGTCACCCAATTCCAAATGAGCTAAAAATTATGCTAGTTTAAAGTTGACCCTTGCATGAACCATCACCCCAAATACAACTTTTACGGAAGTCTTGAACTCGTTTAGGTAGTACGAGTCTCCCATTAGCCTAATACACCCCCAACCTAGCCAAATGAGGCTTGAAACATGAATATACAAGAGCATAAAGTTATGGGGTGTCACCATATCTCCACCTTGAGAACATTTGTCCCCAAATTTCAAAGAATCATCCACAAGGAAAATAGTCCTGAAGAATTTAGTCTAAACATGAATGTAATAAAGCACATATATATGATTTCTAAGGAAATTTTAACATGTTCATTAGAAATTCTCATAATCTTATTAAATTGAACATGAATTCATGCAGTGACATAAGGGACCAAACATGAGAGAAATCACAAAAAGAACTTGACATGTCATCATATGCTTGAATAGAATGAAAGAGATACTGGTATTGATTCTCTATGCCCACACCAACTCTCTGAGAAACATATACAAATAAATGACTCTTCCAAAGGTCTTTAATGAACACCACATCCTCATTAATCAACCTCTCCACTCATCCATCTAACACCTCTACCGAGAACTCCTTCTAAGCCAACGTATGCTTCCCCTCACCCACAACTTCAAAGAGTTCTATAACACTAGAGTCACCAACAAATCCCATCCACCTAGAAGCACGAAGAATTGGGAGAACCATATTTACATCCATAGGGAAATCCCCAAACTTATGCAACCTTACCAATCTCCCTCTACACTCTATAAGGAACCATATTTCTCAACTCAAGTGTCAACCTTCAATAAACCTAACCCACCTGGTACTATAGCCACCATCTCCCACTTGGGAGACAACCTCCACTGCATCGTCTTCTCACCCAAAACATCCAACTCTAAAAAGAGGGAATCAAGGCCTTGCTTAAACTAGACCTCTTAAACCAAGAAGATCCGGAATCACTAAGGACACTCTACTACCATTCCCAACTTCCCTGAACCTGCTTCTAACCTAGGCAATCGATGGACCCACAGTCTCCTCTTTGCCACCTTTATCCAGATATGCTAAGCTACCCATAGGAACCCTATATAGAGCACTAACCACAATGCTAGCCTTACCGAAAAAAATAGTTAAAGCACACTCATTTCATAATCCTTAAAGAATTCTAACCATCTTCGTGTTCTGCTCAAACCACCGTTATCATATTGAACAACCAATCCCCCAAATGATTCACAAACTCTAAATAAATCCATACCTCATCACTAGAAACCACCAAAAACATACCAAGGTAGGGTTTTAAGACCCTATTCATGAAACCCATAAACATATGCAATGCATAAATTAACCAATGACCATGAAGACACAATATTCATGCAATTATTCCATTCCAATTATAATACCACATGCCACCACACCAACTCCAACAAGTCACAAGGTAAAACCTAATGCAAGATGAACATGGATCAATACTTATGGACTTTCTAGCAACCATATAATCAACCATGAGATAGAAACCAATGGTTCAAATCACAACTCGGGACACACAAGAAGCCCACTAGTAGCCAAAAGAATAATGAAACTTTGATCTATCAAAATCAAAACCTCCAACTTACCTTCCTTCGCCTTTCTCTTTGAAACGGCATGATCAACAAGAAGATCAAAGAACAATCGTTAGGGAAAAAAAACTTAACTCAGCCCTATAGCAAGACATAGAACATGAAGAAGGGAAACATTTCCTGGAATGCCTCATAGCCTCCTATTCATAGCCATGGCGGGCTGCACAACTATCCATAGGACTCTAATTGACATGGTATGTTGGACTTCGAGGATCTATCAACCTAGTGCTCTGATACCATCTTTGTCATGAACTAAGACAAGGCCTAGACGTGACCAGCGAATGGGGAACCCAAAGGAACCCCAAACAAGCCTCAGAGCATATCATTACACATCCTTGGTCGTGGAAGCAATGCAAAACAATGTAAGAATCATAAATAAGGGGAATTTGGACTATGGGAGAGACTCATATTTAAATAGCTTGAATATTATATGTAAGTCAAAGCTCAAGCATAATACATAGATTGCCAACAACACCTCTAACATAGGACTTAGCGCAGGCCAAGACAAGCAACTGGGATCATCCTCATAGTAAAAGTATACTAAAAAGAAGGATAGTCTTTAATTTATATCATAAGAACATAGTTATTGCCCTTGAACATAACGACTCACCAAGTAGCTTGATTGGATACCACTAGCCATGTGGAGGAGGATGATGACCAAATGAAGCTCCGATTCCTACATGGTAACATCATATAGGCATAGAGTATGCATTAGTACATCCGAATGTACTAAGTATTGGGGATGCAATGTAATAAGAGATAGACATCATAACCAAAATGCATAATAATAACCAACAACTTGCATAATAGCAATATGGCATGTATAACCAACTCTTAAGAAAGTCATGCTTTGAAAATTGTTCATCTTACATAGATCATGACATAAATGAGTAAAGAAGCCTCAACCGACATAACATAAGACCTTTTGGAGCCACCTTCCTTGCGGGAGCCCGTTCACGTTCGAACTAAGTGACCTTCCTTATGGGAGCCCATCCCTTTTTGGATTAAGCATTTCATAGAATTAGGTAATAAAACCATTACATATCATCATTTCATCATCATACAATCAACATAACATCCTTCAGCTCATAAGAGATGCATTGGACCTTCAATTCCTCAAGAAACCATAACCGGACATTTTATCAAACACTTGGTGGGTGTGAAATGGTAGTATAAAACCATGCAATTTCGAGATGAAATTATGCAAGTACATCCATTATAAAACCATCAATCAATACCTTGAATCACCTTTAACCAATACACATTAATACCCCTCATCAGATCTTATGATAGATCCAAGATTTATTGCTCAAAACATATTAAAACAGTCACAACTTTACATACCTTTAACATAGTTCATAGACATGTTCATACTAGCAAACCCATTGGTAAAATCAATTTTAAATCATGCAAATTGAGTAAAAAGGAGGTTAGGGTAACATGGGTGGAATGAAACAATGGCTAAAACCCATATACCTTAGGTCTGGTGTTGCTTGGAATTGAGATTGGGAATAATGGAGGCTTGGAAATGATCTTTGAATGCAATCTTGTTCTTGGGTTTTCTTGAAATTGAATTGGAGCTTAATGGAGGATTTTGAGAGAACTGAGACAGTATTTGAGATGAGAGTAATGATTTTGATCCTTTGGAACCTTTTTTAGATCTTTTAGGAAGGTTAAGATAGTGTTGGAAGTATAAAACAGGGCATTAGAGTAATTTGCATTTATGAAAATGCCATAAGTGAACAGATGGAAAATTTGGCAAAGTGTTGCTCTACGGGCAGTCCCACAGGTTGTGTGGCACTCCATGGGTCATGTGGTGTGTCCATGACAAGTTACATAGTCAAAAAACTGATGTTGGAAAAAGACATCTCAACATGACCACAGAGGCTTCTACAAGATGCGTGGAGCCTCACGACCTATGTGGAGGCTCGTGGAACCATACTTGGTGTTAGAAATTATTTCCCAGGCTCTACGCCAAGGGCCACGAGTCGTGCCCCATGCCACGAGTTGTTCCCTATTCCACCGATTGTGGTGAGGGGGCGTGGCACAATACTTAGCAAAGACACTCTCCCAAACGCCAACTATTCCTCTCTCGTACTCACCCCATGACCAGCAACATGGCTAGTGGCAAGCAGCACGGCCCATACCACTTGTCATGCCCCACGCCTTAGGCTCAAGATACGTCACACAGCCCGTACAAGACACCACTACCCGTAGAGGTGCCCATAGGGCTTCATTGCATGGGAAGGTGTTAAAAAAACAATCATAACTCCTTCATCCAAACTCAAAATGAGGTGAAACTAAGTTCATTGGAAAGATACTCAAAGGGCTTTCATTTGACATGTCGTGGGTCACCCAGTTCCAAATGTACTAAAAGTTATGTTAGTTTAAAATTGACCTTGCATGAACCATCACCAAAATCTCAACTTATAGGGAAGTCTTGAACTCGTTTAGGTAGTAGGAGTCTCATATGAACCTAATACACCCCTAACCTAACAAAATAAGGCTTGAAACATGGATATACAAGAGCATAAAGTTTTGGGTGTCACATAGACCCTAGGTCCGGCTCATGACAAGCTTGGTATCAGAGCACTAGGTTTGTAAATGATTCTCGTAGTCCAACATGCCGCGTCGAGCGGAGTCCCATTCATGGGTGTGAAGTGTACCATGCCCATTAGTAGGAGGCTATGATGATATTCTATGTATTGTCTCACTTCTTCATGTCATATGTCAAGCTGTGGATCGTATTTTTGGTTTCCTTGTCTTGATGTTGTCATTGCTCTATTACAAAAGAGCCCTTGAGAAAGTGCTCCCCTTCCAAGACTGATCCTGGCTAATGAGGGTCAAGCACCTCAAGGGACTATGGAAGAGCCTATCTTTAATGGTGAATTCCATATAACTTTTGCTATGCTTTCCAAGATGTGACTGCTCAGACTAGGCTGGTTGATCTTCCTTGGAATCTCAACCCTACTTCTAGGGTAAGGGATCTCATCCGAATGAATACTCTAGAGTTCTATTGATGAAAGGCTGATGAAGATGCTCAAGAGTTCATTAATGCACTCACTAAGGCATTTACTATTATGGGTTTCATTTCTTTGGAGAAAGCTGAGTTGGCTACTTATTAATTAAAAGATGTGGCTCAAATATGGTACACCCAATGGTCGATAGAGAGGGTTTATGGTAATATTGTTAATTGGAAGAAGTTCAAGTTTGCCTTTCTAGATCATTTCTTTCAACTTGATCTTAAGGAAGCCAAGATGACCTAGTTTATCAACCTTAACAGTGTTGTTTTGGTGTGAGAGGTTATGCCCTCAAGTTGACTAAGCTCTCTAAGTATGCTCCCACAGTTGTGGCAGACCCCCGGGCAAGAATGCATAAGTTCATATCTAATATCTCTGACTTGGTCATAAAGGAATATTGTATAACCATACTTATTTGGGAAATGGACATCTACAGGCTCATGGTGTATGCTAAGCAGACTGAAGGGGAAAGGCTCAGGGAGAAGAGGATGCACGATCCCAAGAGGGCCCGATATGTGGTCGGTCTCCAACTCCAAGGGTGGTGGTAAGTAGGGCTAAGGTTCTAATGATCAGGTTGCTAACGCTTGAATGCCTCCTCCTAAAGCGTCGGTTGGTGGTGGATCAATGTATGCTCATTGCGACAAGTGTGGAAGGAATCACACAGGCACATATTAGAAGGAGTTGGATGGATGCTTTATGTATGGTGACATGAACCACAAGGTAGCTAATTGTTCTAAGAATGGTCATAGAGGAAAAAATCAAGTGGCTCAAGGTGTGAAGGGTCAACAAAGAGCTCTACAAGGTGTTTCCCATAGAATCAATAGGTTTTATGCTCTTCGTGCTTGTCAGGAGTTTAAGAAAGCTCCACATGTTGTGACTAGTATGTTAAAAGACTTTGATTTTGATGCTTATGCTTTTCTTGATCCTAGTGCAAATTCTGTTGTGACTCCGCTATTGTATTTATCATATTGTGAGGGTCAAGGATGTGAAGTTCGAGTCATCTACTCTTGAATCGGTCTCAGTGGTGAATGAGCTTTCAGACGTGTTCCCCGAAGACTTGCTCGGTATTCATCCTGAATGGGAAGAAGATATTGTCATAGATCTTCTCATGAACACTCAACCTATCTCTATTCTTCCTTATCGTATGTCACCGGCTGAGTTGAAGGAATTGAAGGACCAGTTGAAGGAATTTTTGGAGAAAGGTTTCATTAGGCCAAGTATATATCCATGGGGTGCTCCAATGTTATTTGTAAAAAAAAAAGATGGATCTATTCGAATGTGCATTGATTATAGGCAATTCAATATGGTAACCATCATGAATAAGTATTCGTTGGGTAGAATAGATAACTTGTTTGGCCAAGTTCAAGGGTTTACCCATTTCTCAAAGATTGACCTACGTTTTCGTTGTTATCGATTGAAGGTATGGTATGTAATATTCAAAAATGGTTTTTTTGGATAGATATGGGAACTTTTGAATTTGTTATGATATCATTAAATTTAACTAATGATCCGACTATTTTGGTAGATCTTATGAATTGGGTTTTCAAGACATTCCTCGATAATTTTGTGCTGGACGTCATTGTTGATATTCTTATATATTGCCGAAGTGAGCGAGAGCATATTGATCATTTGAGGTTGGTTCTTTAGACCTTGAGAGAGAAGAAGTCGTATGCTAAGTTTAGGAAATGTGAGTTGTTAGGTAAGGTGGCCTTTCTTGGTCATGTGGTGTCTGATAATGGTATTAATGTTGACCAGAAGAAGACTGAGGCCGTGAAGAATTGGCCTACACCATTGACTCCTTTGGATATTCAGATTTTTCTTGGGTTGGATGGCTATTATAGGAGGTTTGTTGAAGGGTACTCATCTGTTACATCTCCATTGACCAAGTTGACCATAAGAAGGTGAAGTTTATATGGTCGAGCGAATATGAGAAGACTTCTCAAACTTTAAAGGATCAGCTTACACTGAGTCTTGTTTTGACTTTACCAAATGTCTTAGATTTGTTTGTGGTGTATTGTGATGCTTCTTGGATTGGGTTGGGCTGTGTACTTATGCAATAAGGTAACGTGATAGCTAATGCACCAAGGCAATTGAAAATGCATGAGTGTAATTACCTAACTAATGACCTTGAGTTAATGGTTTTGGTATTTGCCTTGAAAATTTGGAGACACTTATTATATGGGGTACACATTGATGTTTTAACTGATCACAAGAGTTTGAAAACCGTATTCACTTAAAGGGATCTTAATTTGAGGCAAAGAAGGTGGTTGGAACTCATAAAGGACTATAACAAGAGTGTGCAATATTATCTAGGCAAGGCAAATATTGTAGCTGATGCTCTTAGTAGGCTATTTATGAGAATTGTCGCTCATGCTGAGGAAGATAAGAGGGAGTTGGCGAAGGATGTTCACGATTTCGCTAGGCTGGGTGATGGGTTGGCCGAACTTTAATTTTGGTGGTATTCATGTGCAATATAGGGATGTATCTTCGGTGGTTGTTGATGTAAAAGCTAAGAAAGATCTACACCCATCATTAGTTCATTTGAAGAAATTGGTTGCTGAAAAGAAAATAGAAGTGTTCTCCCAAGGGAGTGATAGTGTGCTTCAGTATCAAGATTGGTCCTACGTTCCGGATGTGGATGATCATAGGAGGGTGATCATGAGTGAAGCCCATGACTCTCATTATTCTATTCATCTGTGATCTACTAAGATATACTAGGATTTGAGAGAGCTGTATTGGTGGCATGGTATGAAGAAGGATATAGCCAAGTCTGTATTTGAATACCCTAATTGTCAACAAGTGAATGTAGAGCACCAAAGTCCCGGTGGTTTGACTCAGGACATTGAGACTCCTACTTGGAAATGGAAAGATGTGAACATGGATTTTGTGGTTGGTTTGCCTCAGACCCCAAGGCAATTTGACTACATCTGGGTTATCATTGACCGAATAGCTAAGTCAGCTCATTTCCTTCCGGTCAAGACTACTTCTGATGCCAAAGATTATGCAAGGTTGTACATCCAACAGTTGGTGAGGTTGCATGGTATGCCTAAGTCTATCATATTGGATCGAGGTACCAAATTCACTTCTCACTTTTGGAGGTCCTTTCAAAGAGGACTTATTACTAAGGTGAAATTGAACGCCGTCTTTCATCCTCAAGTTGACGGGCAACCAAATAAGACAATTCAAACCTTAGAAGACATGTTGAGGGCTTATTTGTTGGAGTTCAAAAGTAATTAGGATGACTATCTTCCACTCATCGAGTTTTCTTATAACAATTGTTTTCATACTAGCATTGGTATGGCTCCATTTGAAGTCTTGTTTGGTAGGAGATCTAGATCACCAATAGGGTGGTTTGAGTAGGGATAAATAGCATTAATTGGCCTAGATTTGGAGTTGGAACCCATGGAGAAAGTGAAGTGGATTAGGGATAGTTTGAATATGGCCCAAAATCACCAAATGTCCGACACAAATATTAGAAAGAGGGACCTCGAGTTTCATGTTGGTGATAGGGTGTATGTGAAGGTCTCATCGATGGAGGGTGTGATGCATTTTTGCAAGAAAAGCAAGCTAAGCCCCTGGTATGTGGGACCTTATGAAATTGTTGAGCGACTTGGGAATATGGCTTATAGGTTAGAGTTGCCTCCATATTTGAGCTCTATTCACCTGGTCTTCATATGTGTATGTCGAGAAGGATGATTGGTGATCCTAGTCCTATTGTGCCTGTGGAATATGTTGAGGTTAAGGAGAAATTGTCTTATGAGTAAGTTTCAGTGGAAATTTTTGAGAGGCAAGTGAGCGGCTTCATAACAACGTTGTGGCTTCAGTTAAGGTGCCTTGGAGAAATTAACATGTGGAGAGTGCGACATGGGAGGTGGAGTTGGACATGATGAAATGATATACCCATCTTTTCTAATATACTCAAGCCTAAGGGTACTAGGTTTTTCCTTTTCCAAGGTGGTCCTAACTCTATCACTCTTTAGTTTCATGACATGACATGCATACATGTGCATCAAAATGATTTATATGATGTTCTGAATGATTTGGATATGTTTTAATATGAGTTTTTAAAGACTATGATATTCAAGTAATGAAAAATGCATTGTATTTTCTGATTGAAAGTTCCATGTTCTATCACACCCCAAGTCCCGTTAGGGCGGACCGGCACCCGTTGCCGATAAGGCTCAGCAAAACTAACCTATGTTTATGCACTTTCTATACATTTTATAAAGGATTTCCATATTAACATATCTTTATGCAAGTAAACAGTGATCTAAGCCAAAAGGAAATGCATGTGACTAGGCCGTTGGGGCCACGGTGTCGAAAGTACGAGATATGACCACACTTTAATTTACATAGTCTACAAAGCCTCTAGATAAGAGAAAGTATAGGATAAGGGTCAAGATAGGCCCCCACTCAAATAACCATACAATACAAATAGATAAACTTTAGACACACAGAAAGCTCCGGAGGAACCTGGAGCTTGGCAACAACAGCTGAATGTCTTAAACTCTACTGGGGAGATCTACTTGCACCTATACCTGTAGCATGAAATGCAGGTCCCCCATAAGGTACGTCAGTACGAGATAATGTACTTAGTATGTAAGGCATGAGATACTGTATATGAAGTAAGAACTTCAAATGAAACTATGCACTGGTGTAGAATAAGAGACCACCTGTAGATATACTTTGGGATCATATATTTTATGTTCTTTATATTACTTTACTTTTACTTTATAATCTGTGCACATTATGTACTGTAAATGACCAACTGATCAGTGGTAAACTATATCGGGATCGTCCCTGGCTAGGTTCTTCTTTAACCCCTTGAGCTACTACCCATGATAGGATATTCTTTTGGTGGTCATACTATTGGAGCGATAAGGTTGTGTATACAGTATGTGACATGTAAATAATTATACAAGACACTATGGCAATGAATAGAGTATGTTACATAAATAATGAAATGCGTATGAAGTGAAACAAATCATGAACTTTGTTTGGCAACAAGAACTCATGTACTTGGTATCCACATATGTATGTAGATTTGAAGGTGACTACATATATGGAAGTGTATGAATATGTGAAATAGTGGATACATGGTTGTTTGTAATGTTGGAGTAGATAAATGCCTTTACTTATCTTGGGATCTATGTTTCATGCCAAATGATATGAAATCAAGTAGCCTTACATACCTGGTTATATGATCTCATTACTACCTTGGAGTGGCTGCGTTTCCCTCAAATAGTTATCTACAACATATTAGGCAATAAGACTATTATTACCATCAACACAACGTTTCTAGGCAGTCCAATATCATAAAAACGATCACCCGGACAACAAGCTTCCAATTAGTGACGCAAAGGCAGTTCTTCTACCTTTTCACTTATAAACACATTTTCTAACAACCATTCTAATATACATGCTATTTACATCATATTTTTATACCCTTATCAGTCCTACGACAGGTTGCAAAGTACAGCACATAACAATTCTTCACAACATACAAATAAGCGGCATAACGTTATATCCTTTGACCACACTTTGACGTCAACAATCTCGAAACTATTTTAACTTTATCTAAATTGTTTCTCACGTTTTTAATACATAAAACCAATCTCAAAATAGTCAAAAAATAGTCCTAAAACAAGGGAAGGTCGTGGAGCAACATATTACCATTCTACACAACCTACAAATGGGCAGCATAACATTACCCCTATTCGCTACATTTCAACGTCGATAATTCCAAATATATTCCAACTCAAACCAAACTGTTCCAACAACATTTACACATAGAAACAATGCTAATATATTGTTAGAAATGTACCCAAAAAGTTATTAAGTACATGAGCCAATAGCATTAAATCCAACAACCCACAAATTCCAATCAACATCACACTTAAGATAGCACTATAAAACTTCTTTGTTAAATGAAACAAAAATTTGGGCAGTAAATTTAGGGTAATGTCTATAACTCAAATCATGTTAAGAACATCAAATTCTCTTCATAATACAGCCCACCAATTAAATAAAAATCCTTTTGAACAACAAGAAACGTTCACAACAACACTTAAGACATAATCTGCCCAGAATTTCCAGCACAACATACTAGCATATACTTCTTGTTTTCTATG
>JAOTQR010041753.1:0-15294 GCA_025774065.1 Solanum ossicruentum | reverse complement strand
CAGTCAACATGCCTTTGTGAAAGTAAACAGTAATAACAAGCCAAAAGGAAATGCATATGGCTAGGTCATTGGGGCCACAGTGTCTAAAGTATGAGACATGGCCACACTTTAATTTACATAGTCTAGAAAGCCTCTAGATAAGGGAAACTATCTGATAAGGGTTGAGATAGGCCCCACCTCGACAAACAATACAATACAATGATATAAGCTATAGAACACAAAACTCAGAAGCAACCTGGAACTTGATAACAGCAGCTAGATATCCTGTACTCCTACTTGGGAGATCTACTAGCACCTATACCTGTAGCATCAAATACAGGTCCCCCGTAAGGGACATAAGTATGAGATAATGTACTAAATATGTAAGGCAGAAAATACTGTATATGAAGCGACAACTCAAATGGAACTATGCACTAGTGTAGGACAAGAGACCACCTTTAGTTGTACTGTGGGATCATGCACTTTATGTTCTTGTTATTACTTTACCTTATAATCTGTGCATAACATGTAATACAAATGATCAGATGATCAGTGGTAAATCTATATTGGGATCGGCCCTGGTTCGGCTTTTCCTTTAACCTCTTAGGCTACTCCCCGTGATAGGATCGACCCTAGCTAAGTGATTCTTCTACCCCTCGGGTTACCACCCATCAATAAGAAATATACTTTACTTTACCTTTCAATTATCTTTGAGATGATTCTTTTGGAGGTCGTAATATTGGAGCTATAGGACTGTAGATACAACATAAGACATGTAAATAATCACAAAAGACAACATCACAATGAAAGGAGTAAGTTATATAAATAATGAAATGCATTGGAGGTAGAACAACACATGAACTTTATTTAGTAGAACAAGTTTGTATATCTTGGTATCTAAGTATGTATGCAGATTTAATGGTCACTATGTATGGTAGCATATGAACATGTGGAAGAGTTGAGACACGGTTAATAGTTGTGTCGGAGTTGGTATGTACCTTTATGTACCAAGGAGGGATCTATGTTTCATGCCAAATAATACGAAATCAAGTAACCTTACATACCTCGTTGTACGACCTCGCTATTACCTCGAAATAATCTTCCCTTCCTCCAAATATTTATCTACAATATAGTAGGTGATAAAACTAGCATTAGCAGCCAATAGATACATCATGACAGCCCAATCTCATGAAAAAAACAACATACGGGTAGCAAGCAGGTATTTATACACCCGAGCATATTCTTTCAAACTTTCCACCCCTAATTGTATTTTCTAATAAATATTCTCATATACATATCATGTGTAGCCTATTGTCATGCTATAACAGTCTTACAATAGCCTACAAAGCACAAGACTTAACAATTCTACGCAACATACAAATAGGTGGCATAACATTATAACGTTGACGATTCCAAACCTTTACCAACTTCAACCAAACTGTTCCCACAATATTTATACATATAAATAGTCCTAAAACATTTCAAAAAGTCTTCAAAATAGGTGGAGGATGTGAGACCATAGCCCCCAATAAATCATCCCAAAAGTTCCTATTATGAGCACAATTACGATATCACACAAGAACTTACTTTCATGGACCGTAAAAATGGTGCAACAGCCTTTATACATCATTATAGAGCCAATAGTTATTATGAACAATAGCCTTCCTTCATAATCAATCCAACCAAAAAGAGAAAAGCTTCCAAATAAACAATAAAATGTACAACATTGAACACATGCTATCCAACAATTTCAGCATAGACATAACCAACATAGTCTCTTGTTTTGCATAAGAAAACCATAATAAACCCACAACTATAATCACTTACCTTTACCTTCAAAGTTCAGGTTTCCTTCAAGAACCCTAGAGGGTTGTGTAGGCTGCCTTGTGAAGTGAAACAAAGAGAAAATAGAAGTCTTTAGGAAAGCTGAAAAATTATCTCAATTGAAAATAAATTAAGGAGCTGTTTTGAGCCCTTTTTAAAGAGTCTCTTGGCCGACTTTATTTTAACCTTTTGACCACATAGTACCACACATTATTAAGCTGGTGAGCCAGCAACTTGGCCCTCACATTTGGGCCTAAATGGGTCTCAAAGTTGATGGGTCTTGGCTACCCATTTTCCAAATTCCTCTTCACTTAGTTTGGGCCCAATTAGCCAATTGGGTTGTTGTGTACATGAGCCCTTTTATTATTCATCTTGGGCCTAAAATAAAGTCCATTTATGATGCTAAAATATGAGCTAAATTTACACCCTTAACACAGACTTTATTCATAATCGGACTTGGACAAATTCGATGTCGGGCCTCATCTCCATTTAGCTAGAAAATTTAAGCTAATCAAGTAGGTGACTCACCTACTAGATTCCTAATTCCTGCAAGCACCTCAATTCTCTCACATTTTTTAGGTTCGTGATCTCCCCAATTTGAGACAAAACATGTATACACTCGACCCTCTTAAGCGTTAGGCGCACATATCGCCCTATAACAAAAGATTCAAGCACTTCTAAAAGTAGGCGCTAATTTGTCCAAACCATATCATGTTTCATTTGTATTGTACTAGTATTGTAAGATGTGGGGTATTACATCCTCCCCCCTTAGGAACATTCATCCTCGAATGTTAGCACAATTGGATAATTTAACCAAGTTTAAACCTTTACTTACCAAATTTTTGACAACACACTAAGTATTCAATCACACGTACCTATTAGTGCTCCCGATTCTTCATGTTGGACTTCCTTTTTAGCTTCAAATAAGTAATGGTATTTTGATTTATTTGCATCCTCGGCCTCCCATGTTATTTCTTCGGCTTGCTGGTTCCTCTAAAGTACCTTCACTGAAGCTATTTCTTTATTCCTTAGCTTCTTAACTTGACGATCTAGAATAGCAATTGGCACTTCTTCGTATGTGAGATCTTTTGTAACCCGCACGTCTTCAATAGGAGTGACACGGGATGGGTCACCTATGCATTTTCAAAGCATTGAGACATGAAAAGCTGGATGAACCATTGAAAGCTCTTGGGGTAGCTCTAGTTTATATACAACCTGCCCAAACTTCTTAATAATTTTATATGGCCCTATGTAATGTGGGCTCTGTTTTCCTTTCTTACCAAACTCATAACCCCTTTCATTGGAGACACCTTTAAAAATACCCAATCCCCTACTGAGAATTCTAGTCCTCTCCTTTAAGCATCCACATATGATTTGTGACGACTTTGGGCTGTTTCTAGCCGCTGTTGTATTACCTTAACTTTTTTCATGGCTTGTTATACTAGATTTGACCCGAGCAAGGAGGTTTCACCCACTTCAACCATCCAATTGGCGACCTACATTTCCTTCCATACAAGGCTTTATAAGGTGCCATCTTGATACTTGAGTGGTAGCTATTATTATTGGAAAATTCAATAAGTGGAAAATGGTCCACCAAACTACCTTTAATGTCTAATGCGTAAGGTCGCAACATATCTTCAAGTGTCTGAATGGTGCATTCTGCTTGACCATCTGGTTGAGGGTGGAAAGTTGTACTCAAATTCACTTGTGGTTGTGAACTCCTTTAGAAGGGCTTCCAAGACTTTGCAGTGAATTGAGCCCCTCGATCAGAAATAATGGAGATTGGGACTCAATGTAGCCTGACTCTCTCTTTGAGGTATAGCTTAGCATACTCTTCAGCTGTATAATCATTTCGAACTGGCAAGAAGTGTGCTGACTTTATGAGTCTATCAATTATTAACCATATGGAGTCAAACTTCTGAATTGAGCGAGGCAAACTGGTAACAAAATCCATGTTGATCATATCCCACTTCCATGTTGGAAGCTTTATATATTGCATATAACCTCCTTGCTTTTGGTGTTCTACTTTCAGTTGTTGGCAATTTGGACATTGAGCAAAAAATTCTGCAAGGTCCTTTTTTATGCCTCCCCACTAAAACATTCCCTTTAAGTCATGGTACATCTTAGTTGATCCTAGATGGATGGAATATCGGGAATGACGGGCTTCTTCTATTATCCTCTTTCTTAATTCATTGATATCAGGCACATATAATCTATTTTGGCAATAAAGTACTCCATTTTGTGTAAGGTCAAAGCCCTTTATCATAGCCTGACTCACCTTTTCCTTAAGCTGTCATAAAATAGGATCCTCGAACTGTCTTTCTTTCACCTTCGTTACCAACGGAGACACTGTTGCATTATGTACAATAACCCTTTCCTTTGGAGTCTGGAGAAGGCGAACTCCCAAACTAGCTAGCTGATGTAGATCCTTAGCCACTCCTTGGACTTATCACAGCTTGATTACCAATATTCATGATTGCCTTACATCTCAGAGCATCGGCTACCACATTTGCCTTCCCTAGATGGTATAGTATATCAATGTCATAATCCTTTATTAGCTCTAGCCATCTCCACCGTCTTAATTTTAGGTCTTTCTGCTTAAAGATGTATTGTAAACTCTTATGGTCAGTATATATGTCAACTTGAACCCCATACAAATAGTGGTGTCATATTTTCAGAGCAAATACAACCACTGCTAGCTTAAGACCATGAGTTGGGTAGTTTTTCTCATGTGGTCGTAGTTGTCTAGACCACATACCCACATACCTTGACTTTGGAGAATTTCTTGGTGAAGATTTAAATGGAGACTTGAAGCTTGAGTGAAATTCTTAAAATCCAAAAGAGACTTGGACACTTGAATTTTGAGAGAAATATTAGTCTAAGTGTTTGAGTGAGTATTGTGGAATGTCTTGAATGATATGAGGGTGAAATATGGCCAAGTATAGGTATTTTAATGCATGGGAAGGCTTAGGACGAAGACCTAAAAGTCATGGACCAAACTAAAAATAACTGGGCAAAAATAACATTAGTTCAAGCCCTGGCCGCGTCGCACCAGGGGCGCATACTCGTTCTGGATAAGCAAATTTTGGGAAATTGAAACTGTGATTCATTTGCTCTAAAATCGGGGTTAAACCCTGTTTCTAAATTTTTCCCTCTGATCAAGAATATGAGCCAGATTTTCTATATCTCCCACATATTTTGAGATATATGGAAATTACAATTTTGGGCAGTTCTGAGGCATATTTTCTAGAACATTTTTGGATCGTTTCAAGCAAACATAGCCTTAGGTTCGAAATGGTTATGTGTCTTGGAATGACAAGCATTTGTAGTGTGACCAAACTTTTCATGTAATTGACATTGAATTTGTATTTTGGCCTATAGAGGGATGGCGGGAAGCCATGACCTAGAGAAGTTGCCATTGCTTTGAGTGTTTTGGGTACGCCTTTATTGCATTCCAGAAGGAGTGGTTTGTAGATACCATTGTGGCTGGCCAGCTAATAATGAGGTTTCCTGTTGCTATTATTATTGTGATTAGTTGTTCGTTGTTCAACTTAAGCAGTGATTGGAGTTGCTGGTTGTTTCTTTCAATTTGCTTTAGATAATGTTCATGATTTGTGAGTTTGTGTGCCAATTCCTCATATGAAATACGAGAATCTCTTTAATGAATAACAGTACTTAGGGCATCATATTCTGGTCTGGAGCTACTTAGAATCTTGACAATCAACTCTTCATTAAAACTTGGTTGCCTTATGTGTCCACTTTGTTAGAGGTGCAGAAATAGAAGAAAAACTCTCAACAAACCTCCTATAAAAACCTGTCAAACCTAGGAAGCTCCAAACTTCCATGGGTGTCGTTGGTCTTGGCTAATCTTTCACAATCTCTATATTTTGTCAATCAACCGTTATGCCCTCATTAGACATAATATGACCCAAGAATTCCACTAATTTTAGCCAAAATTCACATTTAGAAAACTTGGCATACAACTGTCGATCATGCAGAACCTATAACACTTGTCGTGAGTGATTTTCCTGGTCCTCTTCTGATCTCGAATATACCAAAATGTCATCTATAAATACTATCATGAACACATCCAAGAATGGGTTAAATACCATGTTCATCTGATCCATAAAAACTGTTGGTGCAATTGTTAGCCCAACTGACATAACAAGAAATTCAAAGTGACCATAACGTGTTCTGAAAGCAGTCTTAGGTATATCTTTCTTCTTCACCCTCACTTGGTGATAACCTGATCTCAAATCAATTTTTGAAAAACATTTGGCACCCTGTAACTGATCAAATAAATCATCAATCCTGGTGAAGGGATATTTATTTTTTAATTGTCGATATTCAATGCACATTCTCAAGGTGCCATCCTTTTTGCGTACAAAGAACACTGGTGCATTCCAAGGGGACACACTAGGTCTTATAAAACCCCTCTCCAATAAGTCTTTTATCTTCTCTTTTAATTCATGCAATTTTATCGCGGCCATTCTATATGGAGGGATGGAAGTAAGTCGATACTAAATTCTATTTCTCGTTCTGGAGGTAAGCCTTGAAGTTCTTCAGGGAACACATCAACAAATTCATTCACTACTGGAACTGATTGAAGAGTTGGTGAATCTGCCTCCATATCCCTCACTCTAACTAAATGACATATATACCCCTCAGATATCATCTTTCCGTCCTTAAAATAAGAGGTAAACTTCCCCTTTAGTGCCCCAATTTTGCCTTCCCATTCAAGAACTACTTCATTTGGATAGTGGAAAAACACTCTCTTAGTTCGGCAATCTACGGTGGCATAGCAAGAAGCTAACCTATCCATACCAATTTTAACATTAAATTCCACCATTTCTAGCTTAAGAAGGTCAACTAATGTGTCATGGTCACAAACAATTACTACACAGTCATAATAAACCCTTCTAGCCATAATGGATTCACTAGTTGGTGTGAACACTTCAAATGGTTTGTTCAATATTTTGGGTATTATCTTAAGCTTCCCAACAACTAGTGGGGTAATGCATTAGTGTAGAACCAAGGTCAATTAATGCATATACATTATGTGAAAAGATGGACAATATACTTGTGACCACATCATATGAAGCTTCCAAATTTTGCCGACTCCCCAGAGCATAAGTGCGATTCTGGAATCCGCTAGAGCTAGCTGCCCCTTTAACACCTCTACCATGACCCTAAGGTGCTTGTTGACCCCTACCTAATGGCGGAACTGACGATCATGATGCAATAGCTGACCCAGTAGATTGTGCTATATCACCCATACGTCTTCTCGGGCAATCTCTCATCATATGTCCCGGCGCACCATCCCAATAACAAGCGTCTGTCCCAACACGACATATACCTGAATGACTTCTTCACACTATTTACAAATCTGCGTAGGGGTCATTTGCTAGCCTGCTGAATATCCCGCTGTCCGGGCGCCTTGCCCCTCACTCATTGGACCAAACTGATTTCTCCTGGACCCCTGAAGTTGTAGTGGAGCACTGGATGTAGGGTAGGGGAATGATGGCCTAGGTGCTCTATTAAAAACCGAGGCCTAAGCTCACCTTGGGGTGATGTAAACTGCCCTGTAGACCTGTCCCTCTTGGACTGCTCCCTTTCTAACTCTTGTGTCCTTCTCCTTTGCCTCTGATCCTCCAATTTCTGTGCAAAAGCTTGCATTCTCGCTATATCCATGTCTTTGTTCAAGGAAGTAATGATACAGTCTCTGACCAGATACGTATCCAATCTATCCATATATCGATGAACTCTATCTAACATAGTAGCAACTACATTAGGAGCATACCTGGCCAGGGAATTAAATTAAAGGCTATACTCCCTCACGCTCATATTCCCTTGGTGGAGGTTCAAGAACTGATTTGCACGGGCCTCGTGGATCTCTAATGGCAAGTAATGGTCAAGAAATGCCTCTTTGAACTCCTTCCAAGTAGTTGGAGGTGCATCTATACCCTTAGATTGCTTCCAAGCTTCATACCATAATATAGCCACACCCTTCAACCTATATGTCGCTAACTCGACAGCTTCTGTACCACTCACATACGTAACATCTAAAGTGCGCTGAATCTGATCAATAAAGTCTTGGGGGATCTTCATTAGGATATGACTCAGTGAAGGATGGAGGGTCCAAATTAAGGAAATCATGTATCCTTGTGTCAACTGCCCTATTTGCACCACCTGCACCTATAATCGGACCTTCCTGTCTTTGACCTTGGCCAGCAACTATACCACTTAATAGTTAGATTGCATTTCTCATATCCTGCACGGTAGTATCAATAGGTGATTCTGGGGGAATTTCACTACTTTCGAGTTCATCAGGAGCTGGAGGAGTTAGAGATGTCTGTGACAGAGACTCCTCTTGAACCTCATTTCGTTGTCTCACCTAACTGGGTTACCAACCACCACTTCGACTCCCTTCCCTTTATCTTTGTTTTTCCTGGTTTCTGGCATACTTGCTGTACAAAACAATTTAGGAGTTAGATATAATCTACCTATTATACCTAGCTCTATGGAACGATCTAAAGAACGAAAAAAAGGTATCTTCTAAATGCCACGTAGCCTCCTGCTTATAAATGTGGTGCATAACACATTGATAAATAAGACTCTACATAGATACGGCTTTGTAGACTCCCGAGGATGACCCGCTCTTATACCACTTCTATCACGCCCAAAATCTCTTTAAGGCGGACTGGCACCCATTGCCAATAAGGCCTGGGAGAACCGACCTGTATCTATGCGCTTTCTATACATATTGTAAGGGGCTTTTATAGTCAACATGCCTTTGTGAGAGCAAATAGTAATAACAAGCCAAAAGGAAATACATATGGCTAGGCCGTCGGGGCTATGGTGTCTAAAGTACGAGACATGAGCACACTTTAATTTACATAGTCTAGAAAGCCTCTAGATAAGGGAAAGTATCTGATAAGGGTCGAGACAGGCCCCACCTCGACAAACTATACAATACATTGATATAAGCTCTAGACACACAAAACTTTGAAGCAACCTGGAGTTTGGTAACAACAGCTGGATATCTTGTACTCCTACTGGGGAGATCTACTAGCACCTATACCTGCAACATCAAATACAAGTCCCCTGTAAGGGATGTTAGTACGAGATAATATACTGAATATGTAAGGAAGGAAATGTTGTATATGAAGCAACAACTCAAATGGAACTATGAACTAGCATAAGCAAGAGACCACCTTTAGTTGTACTGTCAGATCATGTACTTTATATTCTTTTTATTACTTTACCTTTATTGTATAATCTGTGCAGAATATGTAATACAAATGACTAGCTGATCAATGGTAAATTAATATCAGAATTGACCCTTGCTAGGCTTTTCCTTTAACCCCTTGGGCTACCCCTCGTGATAGGATTAACCCTGTCTAGGAGATTCTTTCACCCCTTCAGTTACCACCCATCAATAAACAATATACTTTACTTTATCTTTCAATTACCTTTGAGATGATTCTTTTTATGGTCATAATATTTGATCTGTAGGATTATAGATACAACATATGACATGTAAATAGTCACAAAAGACAACATCACAATGAAAGGAGTAAGTTACATAAATAATGAAATGCATTGGACGTTGAACAATACATGAACTTTATTTAGTACAACTAGTTTGTGTATCTTGGTATCCAAGTATATATACAAATTTAACAATGACTATGTATGGGAGCATTTGAACATGCGAAAGAGTTGAGACATAGTTAATAGTTGTGTCGGAGTTGGTAAGTTCCTTTATGTGCCAAGGAGGGATCTATGTTTCATGCCAAATAATATAAAATCAAGTAGCCTTACATTCCTCACTATACGATCTCATTATTACCTCGAGATAACCTTCCATTCCTCCAAATATTTATCTACAACATAGTAGGTGATAAAACTAGCATTAGTAGCCAATAGATACATCTTGGTAGCCCAATCTCATAAAAAAAATAACATACGGGTAGCAAGCGGGTATTTATAAACCCGAGCGTATTCTTTCAACCTTTCCGCCCCTAATCATATTTTCTAATACACATTCTCATATACATATCATGTGCATCCAGTTCTAAAGTTCCACAAAAGTCTTACAACATCCCACAAAGCACAAGACATAACAATTCTACGCAACATACAAATAGGCGGCATAACTTTACATCCCTTCGCTACATTACGACATTGATGATTCGAAACCTTTACCAACTTCAACCAGACTGTTCCCAAAACATTAATACATACAAACAGTCCTAAAACATTTCAAAAATAGTCCTCAAAATAGGTGGAGGACATGAGACCATAGCCCCCAATCAATCATCCCACAAGTTCCTATTACAAGCACAATTATGATATCACACGAGAACTTACTTTTGCAGACTGTAATAATGATGCAGCAGCCTTCATATATCATTATAGAACTAATACTTATTAAGAGCAGTAGCCTCCCTTCATAAGAAATCCAACCAAAAAAAGAAAACCTTCTAAATAAACAAGAAAAATATACAACTTTTGGAACACATGCTATCCAACAATTTCAGCATAGACATAACCAACATAGTCTCTTGTTTTGCATAACAAACCCATATGAAACACACAACTATAATCACTTACCTTTACCTTCAAAGTTCAAGTTTCCTTCATGAACCCTAGAGGGTTGTGTAGGCTGCCCTGTAAAGTGAAACAAAGAGAAAACAAAAGTCTTTAGGAAAGCTGAAAAAATTATCTCAAGTGAAAATGAATTAAGAAGCTGTTTTGAGCCCTTTTTAAAGAGTCTCTTGGCCGACGTTCTTTTGAACTTTTGATCACATAATACCACACATTATTAAGCTGGTGAGGCAGTAGCTTGGTCCTCACAGTTGGGCCTAAATGGGTCTCAAAGTTGATGGGCCTTGGTTGCCCATTTTCCAAATTCCTCTTCACTTAGTTTGGGCCCAATTAGCCAAGTGGATTGTGGTGTACTTGGACCCTTTTATTATTCATATTGGGATGAAAATAAATTCCGTTTATGATGCTAAATATGGGCTAAAGTTACATCCTTAACACGGACTTTATTCGTAATCGGATTTGGACAAATTCAACGTCAGACCATGTCTCCGTTTAGCTAGAAATTTAAGCTAAGCAAGTAGGTGACTTACCTGCTAGCTTCCTAAGTCCTATAAGTACCTTAATTCTCTCAATTTATTTAGGGTCATGATCTCCTCAATTTTACACAAAACATGTATACACTCAACCCTCTTAAGCGTTTGACGCACATATCTCCCTATAACATAAGATTCAAGCACTTTTATAATAGGCGCTAATTTGACCAAACTATATAATGTTTCATTTGCATAGTATTAGTATTATAAGATGTGGGGTATTACAATTGGGTTAGGTTAGGATTGTATTAGGTTTATGGGAGACTCCTTGTACCTAACGAGTCCAACATTTCTCTAAGAGTTGAGTTTGGGTGATGGTTCATGCAAGGGTAAACTTTAAACAAGCATAACTCGTGGAACATTTAGAAATAGGTGGCCCAATATATGTCAAATGAAATCCCTTTGGTTTAGCTTCACAGTGCACTTGGTTTCACCTCATTCCGATGTCAGATGAAAGAGTTATGACCATTTTCATGAGACCTTCCCGAGCAGTGAAGCCCAACGGGCACCCATACCAGCAGTGTAGCCTTGTACGGGTCGTGGGAAATGTTTGGGGCTGAAAAATGGTGAGGTGAGGCTAATTCATTGCCCACTACCACTGGCACGGATTGTGTGACTCACCACTGGTCATGAGGAGGGGCGTGGAGGTGTTTTAGGAGGCTTGGCTAAGCGTGGGTGGCATTGGAAGCTAAGGCATAGGCCACGACTGCCTTGTATGGCTCGTGTGAAAGGATACGGGCCATGGCACCTGGGATTATGCTGGCCTACAACATTTTTTTGTCTAAGTGAGGTGGGATGGACTAGTAAACGGTCCATGTAACACTACATGGTCCGTAAAAGTGGCCGTCAAAGTGACGTCCACGCTAACTTTTTCTCAAATGTTCCAATTCTATTTTTCTGTCTAAGTCTTGTCTCACGGGCATTCCACACAACCTATGGAGTGCCACACAGCCAGTAAAGTCTCCAGTGAGATGACACTTTGCCAATTTATCCATCCATTCACTAATGACATTTTCGTAAATGCAAATTACTCTAATGCTCTTTTTAGACTTCCAATGCTATATTAACCTTCCTAAAAGACCTTAACTAGGTTCCATAGGATAAACCTAATTACTCTCATGTCAAATACACTCTCAACTCTCTAAAAATCCTCCATCAAGCCCCAATTAAATTTCAAGGAAACCCAAGAACAAGATTGGATACAAAGATCATTTCCAAGCCTCCATTCTTCCCAATCTTAGTTCCAAGCAACTCTAGACCTAAGGTATGTCGGTTTCTTTCATGGATTCCTTTCACCCATGATACCCAAGCTTCCTTTTTCCTAAATTGCATGATTTAAAGTTGAGTTTACAAATGGGTTTACTAGTACGAACAAGTTTATGAACTATGTTAAAGATATGTAAAGTTGTAACTATTTTACTATGTTTTGAGCTATGTATCTTGGATCTATTATAAGATCTGATGAAGGTTTTTGATGTATATTGCTTGAGGATATTTCAAGGTATTAATTGGTGGATTTACTTTCATGATTTCATCTCTAAATTTGATGGTCTTATACTTTCGTTTCACACTCGCCATGTGTTTGATAAAATGTTCGGTTATAGTTTCTTGAGGAATTGAAGGTCCAAAGCATGTATTATGTTATGAATGATGTTATGTGATGAAAGAAGAGTATAATAATGTAATGATGATGATAAAAGAAAAGTATGTGTATGATATCTCTCTATATATTGTTGGATTGACCATATCCAATTGAGGGGTATGCCTCAATCACCATAGGAGGTAGGGCGTGACCATCCTCTAACCTATCAAGGGGTTTGTACCTTGGTAACCTATCAAGGGATTTGCACTTTGGCACTAGGCTGATAGGGCGGTATCATCACTAACCTATCAATGGGTTTGTACCTTTGCACAAGGGTGATGGAGCGGCATCATCACTAAACTATCAAGGGGTTCATACCTTGTTAACCTATCAAGGGGTTTCTACCTTTACATCTAGGTGATGGGGCGGCATCAACACAAACCTACCAAGGCATTTGCACTTTGGAAATCTAGCTTGGTCTTTTCTACACATATGTTATCCTATATAACCATGAGTTACTTAAGCATATTTCACTTAAGCATTGATCATACATGCAATATTATTATATTATGGCTATTGCCTATTGTTATGCATTTTGATTATGATGTTTATCTCTTGTAGTATTGCATCCTGCATATTTAGTACATTCAAACATATTAACACATATCATTTGCCTACATGATGTTACGATGTAGGAACTGGAGCTTCATTTGGTCGTCATCCTCCTCCACGTGGCTAGTGGTATCCATTCAAGCTAGTTGGTGAGTCCTCATGTGCGAGGGAAATATCTATGTTCTTAAGCTATATATTAAAGACTATCCTTCTTTTTGGTATACTTTTACTATGAGGGGGAGCTAATTGCTTGTCTTGGCCCCCATTAAGTCCTATGTTAGAGGTGTTGTTGGGCAAGTTATGTATCATGCTTGAGCTTTGACTTACTTATAATATTCAAGCTACTGAAGTATGAGTCTCTCCCATAGTCCCAGTTCCCCTTATGTATTTTTCTTACATTGTTTTGCATTTTTTCCTGCAATCAAGGATATGTCATGATATGTTACAAGCCTTGTTTAGGGTTCCTTCGGGTTCCCCATTCACCAGTCACGTCTAGGCCCTAAGTTTGGGTCATGCAATTTTATAACACAAGCACCAAAAAAAGAGAGTCAAGGCTCAATATATAACATGTCCAACAACACCTCTACTACATAGATAAGAGCGGGGGCCAAGACAAGCAACCGGACTCACTCTCATAGTCAATACATACATAAAAGAAAGAAAATCTTAGTATATAGCATGAGATCATAGATATTATCCCCGGAACGAATGACTTACCAACCAGCTTGAGAGAATGTGGGGCTTCGGTTCCTACATAGTGACATCATTTAGGCATAGAGTATGCATTAGTACATTTGAATGTAATAAGTATGTAGGATGCAATGCAATTAGAGGTAAGCAACATAATAGAAATGCATAAGCATAGGTAATGAGTAGCATATAACAATATGGAATGCATGGAAGATAAAGTAAATTATGCTTACATAAAACATTATACATGTGCAAGAAGAGACCATCATTATAGAGTTCATAGTTTATCAAGGTACAAATCCCTTGATTGGTTGGTGGATCATCTCACCCTACCACCCATGGTGATTAAGGTACAAACCCCTCAATCCAATTATCAAGGTACAGACGCCTTGATTGGTTGATGGATTGTCTTATCCTACCACCCATGGTGATTGAGGTATAAACCCCTCAACTCGGTTATCAAAGAACAAACCCATCGACATGGTTACCCGGCCTCTTAACCCCCTGGTAGGGCATGGTAAATTTTCAACACTATATAGGAGAATATCATATATATACATTCCTTTGATCATCATGAAGCCATTCAACTCATAAAACATGCATTGGACCTTCAATTCTTCAAGAAATCATAACGGGAAATTGTATCAAACACTTGGCGGCTATCTAGAGCTAGTGTAAGACCATGCAATTTAGGGATGACATCATGCAAGAAAATTCAATGTAAAATCATCCATCAATACTTGGTAACACTCTCAAGCAATATACACCAAAAATCTTTATGAAATCCCACAATAGATCTTAGATTCACGCTCAAAACATGTTAAAACTGTTACAATTTTATGAAACCCCAATATAGTTCATAGTCAAATTCATAGTAAGTAAGACTCATAAGTAAATCAACTTAAAGTCATGCAATTTAAGTGAAAAAGAAGCTTAGGCTTCATGGGTGAAAGGAACCCATGAATGAAACCCACATACCTTGACTTTGGAGAATTTCTTGGTGAAGATTTAAATGGAGACTTGAAGCTTGAGTGAAATTCTTAAAATCCAAAAGAGACTTGGACACTTGAATTTTGAGAGAAATATTAGTCTAAGTGTTTGAGTGAGTATTGTGGAATGTCTTGAATGATATGAGGGTGAAATATGGCCAAGTATAGGTATTTTAATGCATGGGAAGGCTTAGGACGAAGACCTAAAAGTCATGGACCGAACTAAAAATAACTAGGCAAAAATAACACTAGTTCAAGCCCTGGCCGCGTCGCACCAGGGGCGCATACTCGTTCTGGATAAGCAAATTTTGGGAAATTGAAACTATGATTCATTTGCTCTAAAATCGGGGTTAAACCCTGTTTCTACTCAATTTTTCCCTCTGATCAAGTATATGAGTCAGATTTTCTATATCTCCCACATATTTTGAGATATATGGAAATTACAATTTTGGGCAGTTCTGAGGCATATTTTCTA
>JAOTQR010041742.1:0-10829 GCA_025774065.1 Solanum ossicruentum | reverse complement strand
GCTTCCTTGCGCTTCCACTATAACATAGCTATCTCCATTAGATACAACATGGCTATGTTGATCGTCATCTCATAATTTCTCACCTTCTTACACTTGATGTAGTTCTCCAAGTTCCACAAGAACTTCTCCACCTCTTACACGTCTCAGATGCCTTTGAAGACAGGTGGCTTGGGAGCCTTGATCTTGGCCTCCCTTTCTCTAATAATCACTACATATCTCTTATCAGCCATACCTTCCTCAAGTTCCCTCATCTTCTCACTCATAGCCTCTATAGTGGCACCCATGGTCTTTATGGGGGCGCTCATGGCCTCCATCTTGCTCAGTGTCTCCATGAGCCGACACTCTAAGGAAGTGATAGTCTCCCTCAGCTCATAATCCGCCGCCTGACATCCACCCAACTCATTTCGGATGTTATCATTCTCCTCAAGTGTGAACTCCTCCAAGGTCTGAAACTTGCCATCGAACTGATTCAGGCGCTTGCCCAAGAACTCCACTGCTTGTCTGGCAGCATCCACCCTCGCAACCCATCCTTTGTCGAGCATGATGTCAGCGAGATGTTCGCCTCATTCACCATCACTCAACTCAGTAGCCGAGAGTGTGTGGGTTGTTATGGACTCGCTCTATGTCGGTCTGATCAGCACCTCCTCAACCTTGTTGGAGTTTTTCTTTCCCTTGTGTTTCTTGCCAACATCCAGCATGACATTGGCGGTGCTGGTGGCGTTAATATCTCCTTCACTTGTCATGATTCCCTTAATAAGAACTTGCTCTGATACCACTATGTCACGGACTTAGACTTCGACTAGGACTTCTATGCGACACTTGATAACTTACTCATGAATCTTTCACGATCTTGTAAGCTCAAGTAAGCCTTTTCAACTAGATCGCTAAAGGAATGCTAAATTGAGAAGACAAAAGAGATTTTAGAAAGAAGAATTCTTTAATACTTGGAAGATTGGTTACACTTTCTTGGATATTTTGTACAAATGAGTAGAAACGACCCTAAAAAGTGCCTCGGAAGTGGCCAAAATCATAATTTTTATGTATCTCAAAATTCGTGTGCAATATCAAAAATCAAACTTTGTATTCTTGATTAGGGTCAAATTGAGTGGGAAATGGGTCTAATACTGATTTTAGAGCAAACGAATCACAATGTAAAAGTTGCCTCCGCGATAGGTTCGTGTCGCAAACTTGACGTGGACCTGTGTATTTTGTTGCCAGTGATCTTTATCTCGGCCAAAGGCTTTTGGGTCTTGGGCTAAGCCTTCCCATGAATGAAAATACCTATACTTAGCCATGTTTCACCCTCATATCATCCTAAACTTTCCCCAATACTCTCTCAAACACTTGGTCAAGTATTTAACCCTAAATTCATGTCCCAAAACTCAATCTAGATCTGAAGGTTTTCATTCAAGCTTCAAGTCTCCATTTTCAATTTTCTTCAAGAATTCTCCAAAGTCAAGGTATGTGCGTTTTAACCATTGGGTCCTTTCACCCATGGTGCCCAATCTTCCTTTACACCTAAAATGCATGTTTTTAAGTTGATTTTACATAGGAGTTTTCTATTATGAATTTGACTATGAACTATGTTGGGGTTTTGTAAAAGTGTGACTGTTTTAGCATGTTTTGAGCTATGAATCTTTGATATATCTTGAGATTTGATAAAGGGTTTTGATGTATATTATATGATGATGTTACGAAGTGTTGGTGGGATGATTTACTTCAAGATTTCTTGAAAGATTTCACTCTTTAATTGCATGTATTTACACTAGCATTACACACTCATCAAGTGTTTGATAAAATATCCAGTTTAGGGTTCTTGAGCTATGGATGATCCATTGCATGACCTATAACTTGTATGACTTTATGATGATGAAAGGATCATAGAAATATGTTGATTTCATGAAAAGTATCAATAGTCTTGGAAGTTGATCAATTGCCTCGTTCGGGAGGTAGTAGGCTCAAGCTACCTTATTGGGGGGTATGTACTTCAATTGGCTTGCCCGGGAGGTAGTAGGCCCGTGCAACCTTGTTGGGGGTTTGTACCTCAATTGCCTCGCTCGGGAGGTAGTAGGCTCGTGCAACCTTGTTGGGGGGTTTATACCTCAATCGCCTCGCGAAGGTGTTGGTAGCCTTGGATACTATTGATGGTCTCTTGCTACATATGTAATATGTTCTATCTACAAGCATGTTTACTTCAAGTATCATTCATGCATGCCATATTTTTATATGTTTATCTATTTCCTAAGTATGCATTTTGGCTATGTTGCCTATCTATTGTTGCATTGCATCCTACATACTTAGTACATTCAAATGTACTAACGCATACTCTCTGCCTACATGATGTCACCATGTAGGGACTGGAGCCCCACTTGATCATCCTCCTCCTCCACGTGGCTAGTATGACTTCTCTACAAAACAAGTGGTGAGTCCTCAACTTCAGTGACATTCACTTTGATCTTTTACTATGTATAAGGACTCTCTTTCCTTTTATTATGTACTTGACTATGGGTGAGCCTAGTTGCTTGTCTTGGCCCCCATAAGTTCTATGGTTAGGAGTATTGTTGGATATGTTATGTATAATGCTATGAGCGTTGACTTTCTCTTTACTCTATGATGTTTTATGCTACGAAAGATGTCTCTTAGCCCCTATTATCCCTATTTCTATCTTTTCTTGTTATTTTATTGCTTCCGCAATCAAGGATGTGTAATGATATGTTAAGAGGCTTGCTTGGGGTCCTTTCGGGTCTCCTATGAGCAGTTTCACATCTAGGCTCTAGGCTCGGGTCTCCCATACCATTCTAGCATTGGTATGGCTCTTTTTGAGGCCCTCTGTGGTAGACGTTGCACATCACTGATTAGGTGGTTTGAAGTAGGAGAAATAGCTTTGTTGATGGATGCTATGGAGAAGGTAAGGTTGATTAGAGAAAGATTGAAAACAACTCAAAGTCGCCAAAAGTCTTATGCCGATATGAGAAGAAGGGAGCTTAAATTTAAAGTTGGTGATTGGGTCTACTTGAAGGTGTCACCCATGAAGGGTGTGGTTCGTTTTGGTAGGAAGGGTAAATTAAGTCCAAGATTTGTGGGTCCTTATAGGGTGATGAGGAGGATTGGTAAGGTGGCCTATGAGTTGGAATTGCCTAGTGAAATGGAATTGGTCCATCTGATCTTCCATGTGTCTATGTTGAGGAAATGTGTGGGTGAACCTAATGCTATTGTGCCTATTGATGTTGTGGGGGTGGTTGACGATAACTTGACTTATTAAGAGATTCTCGTAGAGATTTTGGATAGACAAGTGAAAGGGTTGAGGAACAGGGATGTTGCTTCCGTTAAGGTCCTTTGGAGGAATCAACAAGTCGAGAATGCTACATAGGAGACCAAAGCAGATACGCAAAAGCGATATCATTATATTTTTCATTCTACTCAAATCTAAGGTACTAATTCTAAGTCTGCTATGTGATTTCATGTCTCATGTTTCAGCCTCTAAGTCATTTGCATGCATTCATGTTTATATGGATGAAGTTCATGGTGATTGTAACACTTATGTTGAGATTTTTGAAAATGGTGTTTAAGTGAATTATTGCATTCTTGTTGATGTTGATCTCTTCATGATTACTCTTCTCATATACGATTCTTTGACATTCGTGAATGAGTGTTCCCAAAGGGGAGATATTGAAACGATCCAAAAAAGTGTCTAAAATTGTGCCTCGGAAGTGTCCAGAATCATAATTTTTACATATCTCAAAATTCATGCACGATATCAAAAATTTGACTCATATTCTTGATCAAGAGGTCAAATTGAGTGGGAAATTAGTCTTACCTCGATTTTAGAGCAAATGGATCGCAATTTCATTTTCCTGAAAATCGATTTCCAGAGAGCTCTCCGCGCCCCTGGTGTGACGCGCCAAGGGTTCTCCACAGTGTAAAAGTTGCCTTCGCGACAGGTCCACATCACGGACCAGTCACAGACCTGTGTATTTTGTTGCCAGTGATTTTTATCTCAGCCCAAGGCTTTTGGGTTGGGCCTAAGTCTTCTCATGCATGAAAATACTTATACTTAGCTATATTTTACCCTCATATCATCCTAAACATTCGCTAATACTCTCTCAAACACTTAGTCAAATATTTCGCCCTAAATTCAAGTCCCAAAACTCAATCCGGATCTTAATATTTTCATTTAAGATTCAAGTCTCCATTTCTAATCTTCTTCAAGGATTCTCAAAAGTCAAGGTACAATTCTTATAACAGTAGCTACCATTTTAGCATTAGTATGGATCCTTTTGAGACCCGCTATGGTAGACGTTGTAGATCACCGGTTGGATAGTTTGAAGTAGGAAAAATGTCTTTGTTGGGCCCCTATCAGGTTATGGATGCTATGGAGTAGGTAAGGTTTATTAGAGAAATGTTAAAAACAGCCCAAAGTCGTCAAAAGTCTTATGCCAATGTGAGAAGAGAGGAGCTTGAATTTAAAGTTGGTGATTGGGTCTACTTGAAGGGTGTGGTTCGTTTTGGTAGGAAGGGTAAATTAAGTTCAAGATTTATGGGTCTTTATAGGTTGATGAGGAGGATTGGTAAGGTGGCCCATGAGTTGGAATTGCCTAGTGAAATGGAATTGGTCGATCCGGTCTTCCATATGTCTATGTTGAGGAAATGTGCAGGTGACCCTAATGCTATTGTGCCTCTTGATGTTGTGAGGGTGGTTGAAGACAACTTGACTTATAACGAAGTTCCAATAGAGATCTTTGATAGATATGTGAAGGGGTTGAGGAACAAGGATGTTGCTTCTGTTAAGGTTCTTTGGAGGAATCAACAAGTCGAGAGTGCTACATGGGAGGCTGAAGCAGATATGCAAAAGCGATACCGCTATCTTTACCATTCTGCTCAAGCCTAAGGTGTTAATTCTAAGTCTTGTATGTGATTTCATGTCTCATGTTTCAACCCCTATGTCATTTGCATGCATTTGTGTTTATATTGACAAAGTTCATGGTGATTTTAACACTTATGTTGAGATTTTTGAAAATGGTGTTTAAGTGTATTATTGCATTCTTGTTGGGGTTGATCTCTTCATGATTACTCTTTTCATATACGATACTTTGACATTCGGGGATAAATGTTCCAAAGGGTAGATATTGAAACAACCCCAAAAAGCGCCCAAAAATGTGCCTTAGAAGTGCCCGAAATCATAATTTTCATATATCTCAAAGTTCGTGCATGATATCGAAAATCCGAATTCATATTCTTGATCAAAGGGTCAAATTGAGTAAGAAATGGGTCTAACCCCAATTTTAGAGTAAACAAATTGCAATTTTATTTTTCTAAAAATAGATTTCCAGAGAGCTCTTTGCGCCCCTGGCGCGACGCGCCAAGGGCGCGCCACAGTGTAAAAGTTGCCTCCGCGACAGGTCCATGTCATGAACTAGACGTGGACCTGTATATTTTATTTCTAGTGGTTTTTATCTCGGCCCAAGGCTTTTGGGTCTTGGGTCTAAGCCTTCCTATGCATGAAAATACCTATACTTAGCCATATTTCACTCCCATATCATCCTAAACATTCTCCAATACTCTCTCAAACACTTAGTCAAGTATCTAACCCTAAATTCAAGTTCCTAAACTCAATTCGGATCTTAAGGTTTTCATTCAAGCTTCAAGTCTCTATTTCCAATCTTTTTCAAGGATTCTCCAAAGTCAAGGTATGTGGGTTTCAACCATTGGGTCCTTTCACCCATGGTGCCCAATCTTCCTTTTTACCTAAAATGCATGTTTTTAAGTTGACTTTGCATATGAGTTTTCTATTATGAATTTGACTATGAACTATGTTGGGGTCTTATAAAAGTGTGACTATTTTAGCATGTTTTGAGCTATGAATCTTTGATCTATCTTGAGATTTGATGAAGGATTTTGATGTATATTGTATGATGATGTTACCAAGTATTGGTGGGATGATTTACTTCAAGATTTTTTGCATGGTTTTACACTAGCATTACACACCCAACAAGTGTTTGATAAAATGTACCGCTTAGGCTTCTTGAGTTATGGATGATCTATTGCATGAACTATGACTTGTATAACTTAATGATGATGAAAGGATGGTATAAATGTGTTGATTTCGTGAAAAGTATCAATAGTGTTGGAAATTCATCAATTGCCTCCTTCGGGGGGTAGTAGGCTCGAACTACCTTGTTGGGGGGTATGTACCTCAATTGCCTTGGTTACTATTGATAGTCTCTTCTTACATATGTAATATGTTCTATATACAAGCATGTTTACTTCAAGTATCATTCATGCATGTCATATTGTTATATGTTAATCTATTTCCTACGTATACATGTTGACTATGTTGCCTATCTATTGCTGCATTGCATCCTACATACTTAGTACTTTCAAACATACTAACGCATAGTCTACGCCTACATGATGTCACCATGTAGGGACTGGAGCCCCACTTGACCATTTTCCTCCTCCACGTGGCTAGTACGGCTTCTCTACAAAGCAAGTGGTGAGTCCTCAACTTTCGGGACCTTGACTTTGATCTTCTGCTATGTATAAAGACTCTCTTTCCTTTTATTGTGTACTTGACTATGAGGGTGAGTCCAGTTGTTTCTCTTGGCCCCCGCTACGTTCTATGGTTAGAGGTGTTGTTAGATATATTATGTATAATGCTATGAGCTTTGACTCTCTCTTTACTCTATGATGTTTTATGCTACGAAAGATGTCCCTTAGCTCCGGTTATCCCTATTTCTATCTTTTCTTATTATTTTATTGCTTCCGCGACCAAATATGTATACTGATATGTTAAGAGGCTTGCTTGGGGTCCCTTCGTGTCCCCCATGTGCCCTGTCATATCTAGGCCCTAGGCTTGGATCATGATATGAGTGGCCCTCCTATTTATACTACTAACTAGGAGCCAAAGTGTAATTAATAATTACTTACAAGTCCCTCACTTATTTACACGTTAGTCTCCTCTCTAGAATCTTCCATACTACTCTAGAGAGAACTAAAGACTACAAGATATTTCCATACATTCTTGAATCTTCCATGACTACATTCTTTTACATGTCTCTAAGACTTCTCAAGATACTCCTACAATATTCTAGAGTCTTCTAGGAGCTTCAAGTTTTGTCCACAATGTTCTAGAGTCTTCCGGGACCTTCTCTAAGACTCTAATTTCTTCTCCTTGACTTTAGATTCTTCCCTTATATTCAAGAATAAGTGGCGGGCCATCATACTAGGGAAGCCTTAGAACAAAAGTTGAAGTTAAAGAGTTCACTATGGGATAGAATTTCAAGTAATCCCGAGCATAGTCAGAATTTGAACTAACATATCTCTCAATATATGGGGAGTTAGAGGTTGAGCTACCTATCAAAAGAAAGGCCTATGATTCTAATATCTTCAGAATACTATATCTGAGGACATGACATTGGGTAAGAGAGTATAGAGACGACAAATTAGGATAGAAAATTAGTATTTAGTTGAACTTTGTATCCAGTGAAATAAGGCTTAGTGAAACTCTAGAAGAACCATTTATTGTCACACTATTAACCTTATATATGTAGTTTCTTTCTTTTCATATATTTTACCATCTAATGTCTATTGTGTTTCTCTTAGTGCATTATTTTATTGTTATTGTTTTTTCTTGGAATAACATATATATATATGCCCTTTAAGTTGACCTCATTTCATATTTATTTCCTCCAACTTTTAGTATGCAAAAGTACACTTCTAAACTTGTAGAAAGTTGAACAAATAGACACGCACGTTGCATGTGACATCCTATATTGCATTTTGTATCCTAAGTGGTGTCCCAAGTGTTTTATGCCGCATAGAATTCATGTGTCTACCTATTCAATTTTATACGAGTTTAAGTTCCTACTTGTCCACATCCAGAATTAGAGGCATAAATATACAATGAAGTCAAGTTAGATGCATATTTATGTATTTTGCCTTCTTTCTTTTAAATTCTTTGGATTGCTTTCGTCATTAATTGACATGTTTCCTTAATGCGAATTCCTTTTTACATATTATTGAAAATGTGGTGGTACAAGGTCTGTATGCTCGCCCCTTATTCAATAGTAGTGGTGTTGTTACAACCCTTATGGCCTTTAGGCAAGGTCGTCTCAACATGCTTAGGGGTCTAAAGCCAAATTTTATTGGGAGACTTTATTTGTTTTACAATTGATATATATAAATTAAACAATTATAATATATTCAGTGTAATCCTACAAATAAAATTTGGAGAAGTAAGATATACATGGACAAGATGAACTAAGAATGTAAATGAGATATATGATATTGAAAATAGTATTGTGCGGAATTTGCTAGGTTGATATAAGTGTTGGTTACTTTTAGTACTTGAAATTTGAAGAAAACACTAAAAATTAAATTTGATCATTTTATAAGCACACATCAATATATTTTGCATAATATAGAAGGTTTAACCGTTTGAAAGACTTTCGAATATTAAATAATGAGAAAACAAATATAGTGAAAGTGGAATAAAAAAAAAGTAAATATAAAAATAATAATGTTGGTTCATGATAATCACACAAAATATAAATGAGACAACAAAATAGATAACCATATAGAAAGGATGTTACAATCAACCAAATATTATTTCATTTTTTAAATTATTGCAATAATTACTTATTAAACTTATTATGTTTTTTATTCGAATTTTATTTTAAATTTATTAATATACTAGTTTAATGATGCGTGCAACGCACAGAGTTAAAAAAATATGATTATTTAAGATCTATTAATGGCTGCATCAAATCTAGTGATAATGAGATGTTGGTTAGTGATATTGTTTCTACTTTGATCATTGTTAACAACAACAACAACAACAACATACCTAGTGAAACCTCACAAGTGGGGTCTGAGAAGGGTAGATTGTACGCAGACCTTACCGCTACCTCATAGAAGTAGAGAGGTTGTTTCCTAAAATCCTCAGCTCAAAATCCATAAGTAGAACGGACTAGATATGAAAAAAATTGAAATGTAAAGGGAGGGAAAGGGAAGGAATAATAGGTGTGACTAACAATGAATAACACATGATAGTATGTAAAGATGATACGACTAATACCTAGACGCCAAATAATGAAAAGAAAGGGAGTGATAATAAAGGTAATAATAATACTACTAGTAATAGTAATAATAACACAAATACTACTATTAATACTAAGTAGAAGACGCAGGAAAAGTAGGGGAAGAAGACGAAGGAAAAGAGGAGAAAGAGGAAGAAGAAGAACTTAGCTTGCTACTCTAATTTGCGACCTCCACTTCTTTCTATCTAAGGTCATGTCCTCAGTGAGATCGAGCTCCGCCATGTCCTGTTTGATCACCTCCCCCCAGTACTTCTTCGGTCTACCTCTACCTCTTCTACTAGCCTTCACAACCAACGTCTCACACCTCCTAATAGGAGCATCAATACTCCGTCTCTGCATGTGTCCAAACCATCGCAGTCTCGCTTCTCTCATCTTTTCACCCACCGGGGCCACCTCTAGTTTCTCCCGAATAGTCTCATTCCTAACCTTGTCTCTCCTGGTGTGTCCATACATCCATCTCAACATTCTCATCTCTGCGACATGCAGCTTCTGAACATGAATATTTTTAATTGGCCAACAGTCCGCCCCATACAACAATGTTGGTCTGTTTGGCCAAATTTTTTGAAGGCTAAAAAGTTTTGTTTTCTTAAATTTCAGCTGTTTGGCCAATTTTATGAAAGTAATTTTTAGAAGTAACAGAAACATTTTTCCTATTGTTGTGTAGAGGCTATAATTTTTTTTCTTTCGATTTATATTTGATTGTATCAACAAATATAATTCTATTAATTGTTTCAATTCCATGTGTACTCACATTGTATAAAGTGTATCAAAGATATCATTCTATGAAGTGTATCAATGAATACAATTGTATCAAGTGTACACATTTATAACATTATCTAATATTTTTATCATATGTTGTATATCTTTCAAAAAAACGATTGATATGTACAAACCTAATGGGAGATAAATTTTGCCTAATTTGAATAATTGAGGAATATTTTTTTACTCTTTTCCTATTAAAATGAAAAATTCTAATAAATGTGTAAATTACTAGGCTTTAAAGAAATATGTCATTTAATTGTGAACAAGTGTATTATGATTGCTTATTATAAAAAGGCACATAACTTCATCCACGATATTCACCGACCGATGTCCAAATCAATAACAATTCAAAAATTAAATGAACTAACACTGTCAATGATATAAACTCCACCCATTTGAATTAATTGAAATATATGATGATGTATGAATATCAGAGATTAAATATCTCCGCGAATTCATCTACAACAGAAAACAAATATTAATAGAGTAATTTTGATATTATTTCAAACAAAAGAAGGAAAAAACGTAGAAGCAATATAATATAAATAGTAACAATTGTACCTATTTACAACAATTATTTTATGTTTCTAAAACATAAATGATAAAGTGTATGGAATTTCAAGTGGAAAGAGAGAAATGAATCCCCGTATTAAAATACAAAAAGAAAATTGAACTCCATGATAATAAATTAAGAAGAGTAGAAGACACTTGAAGGATAATTAGAACCTTTAACTTTCAAATTACAGTTGGGTACATAAAACATACTTTGCTTGCTTAGGATATATTTCAAATATCCAAATTCTCTAGCAAATTAAGGCATATTTTTCTTGGACATGTAGAACCACCATCCGTACTTACCTGGGTGGATATTTTAATGAATAACTAGTATACGTTCCCATTACGTTTGCACTTCCCCGCTCCCGCCTCGGCCCCGCCCCCCCCCCCCCCCTTTGTGCTTGTTACCTCCCT
>JAOTQR010041741.1:0-50389 GCA_025774065.1 Solanum ossicruentum | reverse complement strand
CTCCAAGAACCCTAAAAGTCTCTTGTGGCTGCTTGTAAAGTCAAGAAAGAGTTGAGAGAGAACTTGCAAAACAATCTAAGTTTTTTGTTCAAGTTAAAATGGCTTATAGGACCTATTTTAAACCCTTTTTAAAGGGGGACTTTGGCCAACCTACTTAGGCATTTTTAGCCTTACTTTATTAAGCTTGTGATGCAGCTTCTTGCCCCTCTCACTTGGGCCTTATTGGGTTCAAATTGGTTGGGCCTTGACTGCCCACTTTTCCCTTTTCTCCTTACTTAGTTTTGGCCCAATTCACCAAGTGAGTTTTGTTGTACTTGGGTCCTTTCTCTATCATTCTTGGGCTAAAAATATAGTCCATTTATGATGCTAAAACATGGGCTAAAGTTACACCTTTAACACAGACTATATTCATAATTGGGCTTGAATAAATTCGACGTCGGGCCTCGTCTCCGTTTAGCTAGTAAATTTAAACTAAGCAAGTAGGTGACTCATCTGCTAGCTTCCTAAGTCCTACAAGCACCTCACTTCTCTCACTTCATTTAAGGTCATGATCTCCTCAATTTGACTTAAAACTTATTTACACTCAACCCTCTTCGACGTTAGACATACATATCGCCCTCTAATTTGAGATTCAAGCACTTTCAAAAATTGACGCTAATTTGAAAAGCCATATCATGTTTCATTTGTAGTACTGGTAATGTAAGATGTGGGCTATTACATTCTCCCCTCCTTAGGAATATTCATCCTCGAATGTTAGCATGATTTGATAGCTTAACCAAATTAAACCTTTACTTGCACAATCTTTTGTCAACACACTAAGTATTTAATCACACGTACATATTAGTGTCCCAATTCTACATGTTGGACTTCCTCTTTAGCTTAAAATAAGTAAGAGTATTTTGATTTCATCGCGTCTTTTGCTGGTTTCTCTAATGTACTTTTACTGAAGCTATTTCTTTATTTCTTAGCTTCTTAACTTGACGATCTAGCATAACAATAGGTACCTCTTCATATGTGAGATCTTCTGTAACCTGCATGTCTTCAATAGGAGTGACATGGGATAGGTCACCTATGCATTTTCGAAGCATTGAGACATGAAAAACTAGATGAACCATTGAAAGCTCTTGGGGTAGCTCTAGTTCATATTCAACCTAACAGAACTTCTTAATAATTTTATATGGCCCTATGTAACATGGGCTCAGTTTTTCTTTCTTACCAAACTTCATAACCCCTTTCATTAAAGACATCTTTAAAAATACCCAATCCCCTATTGAGAATTCCAGTTCTCTCCTTCAAGCATCCGCATATGATTTGTGACGACTTTGGGCTATTTCTAGCCGCTGTTGTATTACCTTAACTTTTTCCATAGCTTATTGTACTAGATCTAGACCAAGCAAGGTGGTTTCACCCACTTCAAACCATTCAATTGGTGACCTACATGTCCTTCCATACAAAGCTTCATAAGGTGCCATCTTGATACTTGAATGGTAGCTATTATTATAGGCAAATTCAATAAGTGGCAAATGGTGCACCCAACTACCTTTAAAGTCCAATGCACAAGCTCGCAACATATCTTCAAGTGTATGAATGGTGCATTCTGCTTGACCGTCTGTTTGAGGGTAGAATGTTGTACTCAAATTTACTTGTGTCCCTAAACTCCTTTGGAAGGACTTCCAAAATTTTGCAGTGAATTGAGCTCCTCAGTCAGATATAATGGAGATTAGGACTAAATGTAGCCTGACTATTTCTTTGAGGTATAGCTTGGCATACTCTTCAGCTGTATAATCACTCCTAACTGGCACGAAGTGTGATGACTTTGTGAGTTTGTCAACTATTACCCATATGGAGTCAAACTTCGGAAATGAGCGAGGCAACCCGGTAACAAAATTCATATTGATCATATTCCACTTCCATGTTGGAAGCTCTATACATTGCGTATAACCTCCTGGCTTTTAGTGTTCCACTTTGACTTGTTGGCAATTTGGACATTGAGCCATAAATTTTGTACGGTCCTTTTTCATGCCTCCCCACCTAAACATTCCCTTCAGGTCATGATATGTCTTAGTTGATCCTGGATGGATGGAATATCTGGAATGATGGGCTTCTTCCATTATCCGTTTCCTTAGTCCATTAATATCAGGCACACATAGTTTATTTTGGCAATAAAGTACTCCATTTTGTATAAGGTCAAAGCCCTCTATCGTACCTTGACTCACCAAGTCTTTAAGTCGTCATAAGATAGGATCCTCGAATTATTTTTCTTTCACCTCCATTACTAATGAAGACTTCGCAGCATCATGCACAACAACTCCTTCCTTTGAAGTCTCAAGAAGGTGAACTCCCAAACTAGCTAGTTGTCGTAGATCCTTAGCCATTCCTTGACTTTCCATGGCTTGATCACCAATATTCATGATTGCCTTACGGCTCAAAGCATCTGCTACCACATTTTCCTACCTCGGCTTGTAAAGTATATCAACATCATAATCCTTTATTAGCTCTAGCCATCTCCGCTGTCTTGATTTTCGGTCTTTCTACTTAAAGATGTATTGTAGGCTCTTATGATTAGTATATATGTCAACGTGAACCCCATACAAATAGTGGCGCCATATTTTCAGAGCAGACACAATCGCTGCTAGCTCAAGATCATGTGTTGGTTAGTTTTTCTCATGTGGTTGTAGCTGTCTAGATGCATATGCAATTATCCTACCATGTTGTGTCAGTACACACCCCAAGCCAACTCTTAAAGTATCACAATACACTGCATACCCCTCTGTGCCTTCTGGAAGTACTAGTACATGTGCAGAAGTTAGCTTATTTTTCATCTCCTGGAAGCTCCTTTCATATGCATCATTCCATTGGAACTTGGTTGCCTAATGTGTCAACTTTGTTAAAGGTGTAGAAACAAAAGAAAAACCTTCAACGAACCTTCTGTAATAACCTGCCAACCCAAGTAAGCTCCGAATTTTCGTGGGTGTCGTTGGCCTTGGCCAATCTTTCACAACCTCTATCTTTTATGAATCAACCCTTATTCCCTCATCAGACACAATATGACCCAAAAATGCCACTGATTTTAGCCAAAATTTACATTTAGAAAACTTGGCATACAACTGTCGATCACGAAGAGCCTGTAACATGTCATAAGTGATTTGTGTGGTCTTCTTCGATCTTGAATATACCACCAAAATGTCATGTATAAAATACTATCATGAACATATCCAAGAATGGCTTGATTACCCTATTCAGCAGATCCATAAAAACTGCTGGTGCATTCTTTAGCCCAAATAACATAACAAGAAATTCAAAGTGACCATAGCGTGTTCTGAAAGCAGTCTAGGTATATCTTTCTCCTTCATCCTCACTTGGTGATAACCTGATCTCAAATCAATTTTTGAAAAGCATTTGTCACCCTGTAACTGATCAAATAAATCATCAATCCTAGGGAGGGGGTATTTATTCTTAATTTGCCACCCTATTCAATTATAAATAGTCGATACACACTCTCAAGATTCCATCCTTTTTACGTACAAATAACACTAGTGCACCCCAAAGGGACACACTAGGTCTTATAAAACCCTTCTCCAATAAGTCTTTTAACTACTCTTTTAATTCATGCAATTCTACCGGGGCCATTCTATATGGAGCGATAGATATAGGTTGAGTGCCTGGAAGTAAGTTAATACCAAAATCTATCTCTCGTTCTAGAGGTAAGCCTGGAAGTTCTTCGGGGAACACATCAACGAATTCATTCACTACTGGAACTGATTGAAGAGTTGACGATTCTGCCTCCATATCCCTTACTCTAACTAAATGACATATATACCCCTTAGATATCATCTTTCGATCCTTAAAATAAGAGATAAACTTCCCCTTTGGTGCCCCAACATTGCCTTTCCATTCAAGAACTACCTCATTTGGAAAGTGGAAGTACACTCTCTTAGTTCGGTAATCCATGGTGGCATAGCAAGAAGCTTACCAATCCATACCCATTATAACATCAAATTCCACCATTTCTGGCTCAATAAGATCATCCAATGTGTCACTATCACAAACAGTTACTACACAGTCATAATAAAACCTTCTAGCCATAATAGATTCACCGGTTGGTGTGTGGACACTCAAATGGTTTGTTCAATAATTTAGGTATTCTCTTAAGCTTCCCAGCAACTAATGGGGTAATGTATGATAGTGTAGAACCAGGGTCAATTAATGCATATACATTATGTGAAAAGATGGACAATGTACTTGTGACCACATCGGGTAAAGCTTCCAAATTTTGCCGATTTCCTAGAGCATAAGTGCAATTCTAGACTCTGCTAGAGCTAGTTGCCCCTCTTGCACCTCTACCACGACTTGTAGGTGCTTGTTGACCCCTACCTATTGGAGGAACTGACAATGATGATGCAACAACTGATCTAGTAGGCTGTGCTATATCACCCATACGTCTCCTCGGGTAATCTCTCATCATATGCCTTGGCAAACCACACCAATAACAAGCGTCTTTCCCAACATGACATATACATGAATGACTACTTCCACACTGTTTACAAGGCTGCATAGGGGTCATTTGCTAGCCTACTGAATATCTCGCTATCCGGGCATCTTGCCCTTCACTTCTTAAAACAAATTGATTTCTCCTAGACCCTTGAAGTTGTGGTGGAGAACTGACTTCAGAGTAGAAGGATGATGGCCTAGGCAGTCTATTAGAAAACCGAGGCCTAAGCTCACCTTGGGACGGTGTAAACTGCCCTGTAGACCTGGCCCTCTTGGACTGCGCCTTTTCTAACTCTTGTATCCTTCTCCTAGAGGATCCTTCAATTTCTAAGCAAAAGCTTGCATTCTTGCTATATCTATGTCTTTGTTCAAGGAAGTAATGGTACAGTCTCTAACTAGATACGTATCCAATCTATCCATATATCGATGAACTCTGTCTACCGTAGTAACAACTACATTAGGAGTATACCTGGCCAGGGAATTAAATTGAAGGCTATACTCCTTCACACTCATATTCCTTTGGTGGAGGTTCAAGAACTGATCTGCATGGGCCTCTTGGATCTCTAATGGCAAGTAATGGTCAAGAAATGCCTCTTTGAACTCCTTCCAGGTAGTTGGAGGTTCATCTATACCCTTAGATTGCTTCTAAGCTTCATACCACAATATAACAACACCCTTTAACCTATATGTTGGTAACTCGACATCTTCTGTACCAATCACATGCATAACATCTAAAGTGTGTTGAATCTAATCAATAAAGTCTTGGGGGATCTTCATTAGGATCTGACCAAGTGAAGAATGGAGGGTCCAAATTAAGGAAGTGACATATCCTCATGCTAGCAGCCCTATTCATACCACTTACACCTATAACTGGACCTTCGTGTCTTTGACATTAGCCAGTAACTATACGAGTCAATAGTTAGACTGCATTTCTCAGATCCTGTACGGTAGCATCGATAGGTGGTTCTGGGGGAATTTCACTACTTTTTGGTTTATCAGGAGCTGGAGGAGTTGGAGATGTCTGTGACAGAGACTCATCTTGAGCCTTATTTCGTTGTATCACTTGACTGGGTATACCAACCACCATTTCTACTCCCTTTCCTTTACCTTTGTTTTTCCTGATTTCTGGCATACTTACTGTACAAAACAATTTAGGAGTTAGACACAATCCACCTATTACACTTAGCTCCATGGAACGATCTAAGGAATGAAAAGAAAGTAACAACTCCTAAATTCCATGTAGCCTCCTTCTTATAAATGTAGTGCACAACACATCGATAAACAAGACTATACATAGACACGACTTCCGCTTTGATACCACTTCTGTCACGCCCAAAGTCCCATTAAGGCGGACTGGCACCCATTGCCAATAAGGCTCGAGAGAACTAACCTGTATCCATGTTCTTTCAATATATATTATAAGGGATTTCTTCATTCAACTTACCTTTAAGAAAGTAAACAGTAATAACAAGTCAAAAGGAAATGCATATGGCTAGGCCATTGGGGCCACGTTGTTTAAAGTAGGAGATATGACCCCACTTTAATTTACATAGTCTGCAAAGCCTATAGATAAGAAAAACTATTTGATAAGGGCCGGGACAGGCCCCACTTCGATTAACTATACAATACAAAAATATAAGTTCTAGACACACAAAGCTCCGAAGCAACCTGGAGCTTGGTAACAATAGCTGGATATGCTGTACTCCTACTGGGGAGATATACCTAACCTATACTTGCAGCATGAATTGCAGGTCCCCATAAGGGATGTCAGCATAATAATACAAATAATACGAAATAAAGTAGCCTTACATACCTCGCCGTATGACCTCGCTATTACATCGAGATAACCTTTCCTTCCTCCAAATATTTATCTACAACATAGTATGTGATAAAACTAGCATTAGAAGCCAATAGATACGTCTTCGCAACCCAATCTCATAAGAAAACAACATATGAGCAACAATCGGATAATTATAAACCTGAGTGTATTCCTTCAACCTTTTCGCCCCTAATCATATTTTCTAATACACATTCTCATATACATATCATGTGTAGCCTGTTTTAGTTCCATAATAGTCTTACAACAGCCCACAAGGCATAACACATAACAATTCTACACAACATACAAATAGGCGGCATAACGTTACATCCTTTAGCTGCATTTTGACGTCGACAGTTCCAAACCTGTTCCAACTTTAACCAAACTGTCCCCACTATATATACACATAAAACCACTCCTAAAATAGTTCAAAAACAGTCCTCAAAATAGGTGGAGGACATGAGACCATAGTCCTCAATCAATCAGCCCATAAGTTCCTATTACAAGCACAATTATGATACCACACAAGAACTCACTTTCGCGAACTAGTAAAAATGGTGCAGCAACCTTTATACATCATTATAGAACCAATACTCATTAATAACAATAGAATCCCTTCATAATCAATTCAACCAAAAAGAAAAAAGCTTCCACATAAACAAGAAAAATGTTTAAAAACTTTTGGAACACATGTTGTCCAACAATTTCAGTGAAGGTATAATCAGCTTAGCCTCTTGTTTTACATAAGAAAACTATACTAAACACATAAGTGTTCTCACTTAATTTTACCCTCAATGTGTAGGGCTCCTCCAAGAACCCTAAAAGTCTCTTGTGGCTGCTTGTAAAGTCAAGAAAGCGTTGAGAGAGAACTTCCAAAACAATCTGAGTTTTTTGTTCAAGTTAAAATAGCTTATGGGAGCTATTTTAAACCCTTTTTAAAGGGGAACTTTGGCCAACCTACTTAGGCTTTTTTAGCGTTACTTTATTATGCTTGTGATACAGCTTCTTGCCCCTCTCACTTAGGCCTTATTGGGTTCAAATTGTTGGGCCTTGGCTGCCTCTTTTCCCTTTTCTATTTACTTAGTTTTGGCCCAATTCACCAAGTGAGTTTTGTTGTACTTGGGTCCTTTCTCTATTATTCTTGGGCTTAAAATATAATCCATTTAAAAAATGGCTAAAGTTACACCATTAACACGGACTTTATTCGTAATCGGACTTGGACAAATTCAACGTCGGGCCTCGTCTCCGTTTAGCTAGCAAATTTAAGCTGAGCAAGTAGGTGACTCATCTGCTAGCTTTCTAAGTCCTACAAGCACCTCACTTCTCTTTCTTCATTTAAGGTCGTGATCTCCTCAATTTGACTTAAAACTTATTTACGCTTGACCCTCTTCAGCATTAGACATACATATCGCCCTCTAATTTGACATTCAAGCACTTTTAAAAATTGGAGCTAATTTGAAAAGTCATATCATGTTTCTTTTGCATAGTACTAGTACTGTAAGATGTGGGATGTTACAATATCGCAATTCTGACTTCATATTCGTGATCAGGGGGAAAAATTAAGTGGGAAATGGGTATAACCTCAATTTTAGAGCAACTGTATCAAAATTTCATTTTCCCCAAAATCCCTCAGCTAGTGTTGATCCGCGCCCTTAGCATGATGCGGCTATGGCACAAACTAGTTTTATTTTTGGCCAGTTTTTTGTTGTTTGGTCCAAGGCCTTTGGCTCTTAGGCCTAAGACTCCCTATGCATAAAAACACCTATACCACGTCATTTTCAACCTCATATCATACAAGACATTCCCTAAAAATGTTCTCAAACACTTAGACAAATATTTCACTCAAAATCAAGTTCCCAAACTCATTTCTGGTTCAATAAAGTCAATAAAGCTTCAATTTTTCATCTCAATCTTCCTCAAGGGATTCTCCAAAGTTAAGTTATGTGAGTTTCATCCATTGGATCCTTTCACCCGTGGTGCCCACACTTCCTTTTACATAAATTACACGTTTCTAAGTTGATTTACTTATGGGTCTTCTTATTATGAATTTGACTATGAACTATGTTGGGATTTTTGCAAAAGTATGACATTTATGCATGTTTTGAGCTGTGAATCTAAGATCTATGATGAGTTTTGATGAGGGGTTTCAATGTATCTTGCATGATGGTATTACCAAGTGTCGGTGGGTTGATTTACTTCAAATTTTCTTATATGATTTCACTCTTGAATTGCATGGTATTACACTAGCATTACACATCCACCAAGTGTTTAATAAAATGCCCAGTTTAGGGTTCTTGAGCTATTGATGATCCATTGCATGAACTATGGCTTGAATGACTTTATGATGATGAAAGGAAGGTATATATATGTTGTTTCATGAAAAGTATCTACAATGTTGCAAATTGACCACACCTTGTTGAGGGGGTATTATACCTTAATCATCATGGATGGTAGGGTGAGACAACCATCAACCAATTAAGGGTTTGATACCTGAATCACCACGGATGGTGGGGTAAGACAACCATCAAAAAAATTAAGGCGTTGATACCTCAATCACTATGGATAGTAGGGTGTGACAACCATAAACCAATTGAGGGGTTGATACCTCAATCACCATGGATGGGAGGTTGTGACAACGAATAACCAATTGAGGAGTTGATACCTCAGTCACCTCTCCAAAGGGGTGGTAGGCCTTAGACTCCATAATTATGGTATCTTACTACACACGTAATATATTCTAATAAGCATGTTTACTTCAAGTATCATTCATGCATGCTATATTGCTATATGCTCATCCAATGTCTAATTATGCATTTCGGTTATGTTACCTAACTCTTGTTGCATTGTATCCTACATACTTAGTATATTCAAACGTACTAACACATACTCTATGCGTACATGATGTTACCATGCAGGAACTGGAGCTCCACTTGATCATCTTCCTCCACATGGCTAGTACGATCTTCTCAAAGATAGTTTGGTGAGTCCTTAACTCCGGGGATGATATCTCTTGTTCTTATGTTATGTGAAGACTCTTATTATCTATTTTTATGTTTTGACTATGAGGGTGAGCCTGAAAAGTTGTCTCGGCCCTGCTCAATTCTAAGTGTAGAGGCGTTGTTGGACAAGTTATGTAATGATGATATGAGCTTTGACTTTCTTGACTCTTGTATATTTTAATGCTATAAAAGACTCCCTTAGTCCCTTTGCCCTTATTGCTATTCTCTTATGGTTGCTTAATTGCTTCCACGAGCAAGGATGTGTATTGATATGTTAAGAGGCTTGTTTGGGGTCCCTTCGAGTTCCCATTCACCATGTCATGTCTTGGCCCTAGGCTTGGGTCGTGACAAACTTGGTATCAGAGCACAAGGTTTTGGTCCTCAGCATCCAAGACACCATATCGATTAGAGTCTTGATCATGGTTGTGTTTTGTACTACAACTATGAGCAAGAGACTATGAGGTGTTTTGGGAAATGTTTTCCTTCTTCTTATTCTATGTCGTGCTATAGAAGTTAAGGTAAAGTTTTCTTCTAATGAATGTTCTTTACTATGCTAGATCATACCTATCCCAAGTGTAAGAAGAGCCCGCTCTCCCGAAGAACAACCGGCTCATGACGAGTTCTGGGATGTTATTGCTATGTAAGCTCAAGCCATGACGAATAAAATCAACCAAGGTGCCCAAGCCTCTCATGCTCCTACTCTAACATCTAGGGTAAGAGACTTCATGAGGACGAAGCCACCAGAGTTCAATGGGTCTAAAGTGGATGAGGATCCTCAAGAATTTATTGATGAGGTGTGCAAAGTGTTATCCATTATATGTGTGTTAGATCGGAAGAGACGGCAGAGTTTGCGGCTTACCAACTCAAGGGGGTGGACCAAATATGGTATACTCAATGGATGGAGGAGAAGGGGATCAACCATGTGATTCTTTGGGAGGAGTTTAAGGCGGCTTTCCTCAACCGATTTTTTCCCTCTTGAGCTTAGGGAGGACAAACTGATGGTGTTCATGAATTTGAAGCAAGGATGTATGAGTGTGAGGGAGTATGCCCTCAAGTTCAACCAACTCTCTAACTATGCTCTACACTTGGTTGCCGACCCGATGTCTAGAATGAACAAGATTGTGATGGGTGTATCCGATTTAGTGAATGAGGAGTGTCATGCTGCTATGTTGATAAGTGACATGTATCTATCCCACATAATGACTTATGCCCAACAATTGGAAGGGGAAAAGTTTAGAAAGAGAAGGGGGAATGAGGGCAAGAGGGCCCATTTTGATGGTAAGTTTCAAGTTCTAAAGGTGGCCGATTTCATCAAGGCCAAGAGCCTTCTCATGCTCCTAATAGAAGGTTTGCCAATGACTACCCAAGGACCCATGGTAATGGGGTTGTGGTGCCTGATGCTATGTGTCCAAAATGTGGTAGAGGTCATGGTGGCCCATGTTTGAGGGACACTAATGTTGGCTATAGTTGTGGAGAAGTGGGTCACAAGAAGGTTGATTATTGTTGTAATCCAAAAAAAGGGTAAAGATATTTGTCGACAAGGCTGGGGTGCAAATGCGATTCCTTTGGGGAGAGGAGGGCAACAAGGTGGTGCCTCAAGACATAATCGATTCTATGCTCTTCAAGGGAGGCAAGGGGTATGATAGGATAGAGGTTAGAAACAATACTAAGATGGAGTGAATACTAGAATGCGGAAGCATCAACAAAAAAGAAAGATAAAAACTAATTAAAGATATGAGAAATTCAAAGGAAAGATCCAAGAATTTCCAAGAAATTGATATTCTAAGGCCTTTACAAAGTAACAACGTAAAGATTTATGGAAGAAGTCTAACGCCTTTACTTGACAAAATGAATCAAAACATTAGATTCAAATCTCGACCACTTTATGAGTAACTAAAGCCAATATTTAGTATGTAAACTAATCACCTTCTAAGGATTACAAAAAACAAATGAAAGATATCATAAGAAGAAAGTACTTTATACCTCAAACTATGAAACTAGTAAAGGTTTAAAGATAAATTCTCAAATAACAAGTCATAAAGGTTCAATAGAAATCTCTCAAATATTATTAATATCAATCTAATTGTCTTTGATGAAATAAAAAAGACTCCTATAGATATTATAGGGTCGTTGGACATCCAAGACTCCTAAGTTAGGTCGAAGGAGTATCCAAAAGTTAGAAAGAAAATTACAAGGTAAATCCTACACTAGAAAGGAAATAAAGTTACCTTAATTTGGAATAGACCTAGTAGTTCTAGGAAAGCATTAAATGGTACTAGGATACCTTAAATAGGATAAGGAAAACATTAATAACCTATATATAAATTAGGAAATAAGGTAAAACCCAACTAGGAAAAGAATCTCGACAAATTTGAAAAGTTTGACTAGTCTTCTCTGCAAACTTGGGTAGAAAGCAACCTTTCTTGTGGCTGATTCTTGGACTCTTCTGGCCTTATTTTCATGAAATTTAACCCTAAATTTCATCATCTTGGACTTGAATTTGGGCCACCAAATAATTGTACCATTTGGACAATTCATCCTTCTTGGGCTTTAGCTCTTCTTCCCCAACAAGACACCTTTGGAACAACAATTGAAGCCCATTGAGTTTATCATTAAACTTCTTTGTTTGAGATCTCTTTGTGGGCCTCCTTTGATCTTCTAAAACTTCATCCTTTTCATCCTTGTCCTTCAATGGAGTAGAGCTTCATATGATGCTATCATTCCCCTCTTCTTCAAGATAATTCATCCTCGAATTCAAGTCTGTATCAAAATGGGAAAGATCAGAAACATTAAAAGTAGCACTAACTTGGAACTCACCAGGGAGATCAAGTTTATAAGTATTGTCTCCAATCCTTTCAAGGACTTTGTACGGACCACTTCCTTTAGGATCTAGCTTGGTCTTTCTTTTGGAAGGAAATCTTTCCTTTCTCATATGCACCCGAACCAAGTCCCCAGGTTTAAACACAACATATTTTCTTCCTTTATTCCTTCGCAATGCAACTTCCTTATTTTTCTTTTCAATTGCAAGTCTTATTTGTTCATGAATATTATTCATCATGTCAGCCTTATTTCTACTGTCAAGATTAGAAAAATCATTAGTTGGTAAAGGCAGTAAATCAAGAGGCATAAGGGGGTTGAATCTATATACAACTTCAAAAGGAGTCTTACCAGTAGAAGAATGAAAGGTCCTATTATAAGCAAATTCAACATTAGGCACATCTTCTTAAGAAGTCAACTTTCCTTTCAAAACAACCTTTAACATATTTCCCAAAGTTCTATTAACCACTTCTGTTTGCCCAGCAGTTTGTGGGTGACAAGATGTGGAAAATAACAATTTAGTCCCTAACTTTTCCTAAAGAATTATCAAAAGTGACTTAAAAACATGGCATCCCTATCACTAACAATAGTTTTAGGTATTCCATGCAATTTAACAACTTCTTTTACAAACAAGTCAGCCATATGAGATGCATCATTAGTCTTTTTACATGGAATAAAATGAGCCATTTTAGAAAATCCGTCTACTACCACAAATATACTGTCCCTACCATATTTAGTCCTTGGAAGACCCAATATGAAGTAGATAGAAATATTAATCCAAGAAGAACTAGAAACAGGTAAAGCAGAATAAAGAACATGCAACATTGTTCTAGCCTTAGCTTATTTACATTCAAGAAAATGAGAACACACTTTTTCGACATCCTTTCTTATGCTAGGCTAATAAAAATGTTCAGAAGGAATTTCCAAAGTTTTAGGCACTCCAAAATGTCCCATTAGCCTTCAACAATGTGCTTCCCTAACAAATAGTTCACGCAAAGAGTAGTTAGGTACATACAACTTATTTTTCTTAAATAGAAATTCATCTTGAAGATTAAATTTCTCAAAAGGACCCAACTTACATTCATAAAATCTTTACCAAAAATCAAAATCATAGCATAGAGTAACTTGATTTAGTCAAAACCCAACAACTTTGAAGTAAGAGTAGATATCAAAACATACCTTCTTGAGAGCGCATCAACAACCACATTCTCCTTTCCTTGTTTGCAAACAATTACATAAGGAAAGGTTTCAATAAACTCCACCCATTTTGCATGGTTACGACTAAGTTTACCTTGGCTCTTCAAGTACTTCAATGACTCATGATCAGTCTTCACCATGAATTCTCAAAGCCACAAGTAGTGCTGCCATATAGATAATGCCCTTACCTTGACCACGAATTATTGAAGCCACAAGTAATACTGCTATGTAGATAACGCCTTTACCAAGGCATATAACTCCTTATCATAAGTTGAGTAGTTTAATGTTGCTCCACTTAACTTTTCACTAGAGTAGGCAATTGGCTTGGAGTCTTGCATCAAAACAGCACCTATGCCCTTACTAGAGGCATCACACTCAACTTCTAAAGACTTAGAAAAATCAGGTAATTGCAAAAGAGAAGCAGAACATAATTTTTATTTAAGAAAGTTAAGTGCATTATCTTGTTCCTTTCTGCATGAAAAAATCTTATCCTTCTTAATAACTTCAGTTAAAGGAGAAGCAATAGAGCTAAATTCCCTCACAAACCTCCTATAAAAACTAGAAAGTCCATGAAAACTCCTAACTTCTGTTGTATTATTAGGTCTAGGCCATTCTATTGCTTTGACTTTATAACCACCTTCAACTCCCTTAGAACTGACCACAAAACCTAAAAAACTACATGATCCACATAGAAAGTATACTTTTTGAGATTAGCAAATAAGTACTGATTTATAAGGACTTCAAAAACTTATTTTAGGTGCTCTAGATATTCATCTAGATTTTGAGAAAAGATCAAGATGTCATCAAAATACGCCACAACAAATTTTTCATGAAAAGCTTTTGAAATATGATTCATTATCATAAATGTGCTGGATGCATTTGTTAAGCCAAAAGACATAACTAACCACTCATAAAGTCCATATTTAGTCTTAAAAGCAGTTTTCCATTCATCTCTAGGATTCATACGAACTTGATGTTAACCACTTTTAAGATCAAATTAGAAAAAATTTTGGATTCATATAGTTGATCTAGCATATCATCAAGACGAGGGGATAGGATTGGATACTTTACCATTATCTTATTGATGGCTCTACAATCCACATACATTCTCCATGTTCCATCCTTTTTGGGTACCAATAGGACAAGAATAAAACATTGGTTCATGCTCTCTCGAACAAATCCTTTTTAAGCAATTCTTCAACTTGGCTTTGTAATTCCTTGGTCTCTTTAGGACTACTCCTATAGGCAGGCCTATTAGGTAGTTGAGACCCAGGCTCAAAGTCTATTTTGTGCTCAATCCCTCTAAAAGGTGGCAACCCCTTTGGAGTATCATCAGGAAAAATATCTTCAAAACTCTGCAAAAGAGAAAAAACACTATTTCGCAAAAAAGGAGTTAGTTCTTCAAAGTTAATCAACACTTCTTTGTACGTACGTAGTACTATGGGCAGTCCCACTTTTCTAGCATTCAAACACTCTTTGGTTTATATATAGAGACTCTCCTTTTTCTTTTCCTTAGCCTCTTTCCTCTCACCAAAACTTTTTATTTTTCCACTCAAACCCTCTTTTTACCTCTTTACTTAGTTTGCTGCCCTCTCTTTTTTTTTTCTCGGCTATCTCTCTTTTTTTCTATCTCTTGGCCCTTTTCTTTTCCCTTAAGCTCACTTTTTATCTCTTCCCTTTGCTTTCCTATTGTTTGCCTCAATCATTTCTGATCTTCAAACACTTGTGAAGGAGATAATGGCGCAAGAGTAAATTTCTTACCATTATGCAGAGGACTGTTCCTGTTCTTTCTCCCATGATGAGTAGTAGTATCATATTGTCAAGGTGGGCCCAGTAAAACTTGACATGCTTGCATTGGAACTATATCACAAAGAATTTCATCTTCATACCTACCAACATTGAATGAAATCATGCATTGCTTGTTTACTTTTAGCTCTCTACTATCATTCAACCATTGAAGCCTATACAGGGTAGAGTGTTTCATGCATACAATTTCTAGCTTTACTACCAAACATGAACTCACCACATTTGCACAACTTCTCCCATCAATAATCCGAGAATAAGTCCTGCCCATTATTCCACATCTAGTATGGAACAAATTCTCCCTCTATCCTTCGTCGCTACTACCCAAATTAATAGTCATAATTCTCTTAACTACCCCAATTATACCATCATTGGGCAGTTCTAAATCATCTTCCTCACTTACACCTTCCTCTTTTTCTTCCCCCTCACTTTTTTCACCCTCCTATTCTCCATTCTCTCTAAGTATGATGTTTCTTCTACTTAGACATTCATGCATCATATGACCCCTCCCATGACATTTATGACATTGAAGAGAACTAGAAGTTTAGAAGATCTGGGATTGAAGGTTTTACCGCCCTCGTCAACTTTATCATTACCTCTATCTTCTTAAGGTTTAGAAAGAGCTTTTCCCTCTTGATTTACCATGGCTTCTTAGAGATAGGCCGATTTCTCCATGAGTTAGGCTGCTACTTTTTCTTGATTTGTTTTTCTACTTTAACAAACAAATCAACTAACTCATCTAAAGTTACATACTATTGTATCTCTACTACATTAGCTAATTCAGAATTTAAACCATTTAAAAATCTGTCCATTGTAGTTTCTTCTTCCTCCATGCAATTAGCTAGATCATAGCCATATCCATGCTTTTGAAGTACTCATCCACCGACATGGAACCTTGCTTCTAGTGGTGAAGGTGAGATTGTAGCTCTCTTTGAAAATATGATGGCACAAACCTTTTCCTCATCACCCTCTTCATCTCTGCCTAGGTAGCAGTGGGTGGTAGCTCATCTTGCACTCTGTTCCTAATAAGTTTTATCCACCAAGAAGCAGCATAATCAGAAAACTCAATCACAACAAGTTTAACTTTCTTACCCTCTGAGTAGTTATGACAATCAAAGATGGCTTGAACTCATTTGTCCCAATCAAGGTACAAGTCTGGGTCCCTTGTCCCCTTGAAAGATGGAATCTTCATTTTTATACTACTTATATTATCATCTTCTACTCAACCTCTTTGTCCCCTCCTATCTCTTCTTTCTAGATTAAGTTCACCATCAAAATCATCATTATCATATTCAAGATTTACAAAAGGGACTTGGTGTACATTTCTTCTAACTTGGGGTCTAACATTATTGGTTGGTACAACATTATTCTCCCTCCTAATTGCAATTATGGTCTCATTTTGCTCAGTAATCATATTTCTCATCTCTTGAATTGAAGGTTCTATCTCTCGAATTGTTGGTGCATAGCATGAAGGGCGAAGTCATTCCTTCCTTTGATCTCAGCTTCCAAACGAGTCCTTTCTTCATCACCACTTGAATTAGACATCTTAAAGGAAAATATCAATCACACACTTAATATGGATTTTACCCTCTTTTAAACTCACCCACACCTGCCTTTTTCCCCTCAAATAACCTTGAACAAGAGTACTATGTGGATTTATAATTAAATCCAAACAAGTATCACGTTCTTAGTAATAAAGTATAGATTTTTGGGGCACAAAAGAAAGTAAAGAGCTAGTTCTAAAACAAGTAGGATTTAGTTGAAAGAAAACACAAACAAAAAGGAACTTACTTAGAATTATATAAGGATAAGAAAAATATTTCCCGTGTCCTCAAAGATTTAGAAACCCCTCTTCTTAATTCCTTTTTATTTGGAAACACCAATGCATAATTTTGAGGGTAAGTAAACAGATTTCTTGGAGAGAAAGTTATCTCCTTTTTTTAAACATTCTTTTTACTTTTTTTACTCTTTATATTTAAGATATTCCAAGATTTACCAAGAACGGAATCTTGATAGAACCGCTATGATACCACTTGATAGGATGAGGTTAGAAATAATACTAAGATGCAATGAATAACAGAATGCGGAAGCAACAACAAAAAAGAAAGATAAAAACTAATTAAAGATATGGACAATTCAAAGGAAAGATCTAAGAATTTCCAAGAAATTGATATTCTAAGGCTTTGACAAGATCCAAGTAACAACGTAAAGATTTATGGAAGAAATCTAATGCCTTTACTTGAGAAAGTGAATCAAAACGTTAGATTCAGATCTTGACCACTTTATGTGTAACTAAAGACACTAATTTGTATGTAAATTAATCACCTTCTAAAGAATACCAAAAAGAAATCAAATATATCACAAGAAGAAAGTACTTTATACCTCAAACTATGAACTAGTAAAAGGTTTAAAGATAAATTCTCAAAGAACAAGTCACAAACGTTCAATAGAACTCTCTAAAATATTATAAATATCAATTTAATTGTCCTTGATGAAACCAAAATACTCCTATATATATATTATATGGACCTTGGACATCCAAGACTCCTAAGGATAGTCCCAAGGAGTATCCAAAATCTAGAAAGAAATTTACAAGGTAAAATCCTACACTAGAAAGCAAATAAAGTTACCTTAACTAGGAATAGATGTAGTAGTTCTAGGAAAGCATTAAATGGTACTAGGATACCTTAAATAGAACAAGGAAAACATTAGTAACCTATATATAAATAATGAAATAAGGTGAAACCCAACTAGGAAAAGAATCTTGACAAATTAGAAAAGTTTGACTAGTCTTCTCTGCAAACTTGGGCAGAAAGGAATCTTTGTTGTGGCTGATTCTTGGACTTTTCTTGACCTTATTTTCATGAAATTTAACCCTAAAATTAATCATCTTGGACTTGAATTTGGTCCACCAAATAATTGTACCATTTGGACAATTCATCCTTCTTGGGCTTTAGCTCTTCTTCCCCAACAAGACACCTTTGGATCTGAAATTGAAGCCCATTGAGCTTATCATTAAACTCCTTGGTTTGAGATCTTTTTATGGGCCTCCTTTGATCTTCTAAAGCTTAATCCTTTTTACCCTTGTCCTTCAATGGAGTATAGCTTCGCATGATGCTATCAGGGTAGATGAGGTGCCCGATGTCGTCACTGGTATGTTAAAAGTCTTTGATTTTGATGTGTATAAATTGTGAGACCCGGGTGCCACACTTTCTTTTGTTACTCCTTTTGCTGCCAAAAAGTTTCATGTTGAGCCCAAATTGTTGTGTGAGCCTTATAAGGTGTCTGCTCCCATTGGTGCATCTATTGTTACTAGAAAGGTCTATAGAAATTGTCCTGATTTTGCATAAAATTTTGCCTTGTGATCTTGTTGAGATGGATATGGTGGATTCTGATGTCATTCTTGGGATGTATTAGTTGCCTGGGTATTATGCCTCTATTGATTGTAGAATCCGTATTCCAATTCCCAAATGAATTCGTCCTTGAGTGGGAGAGTTATGATATGGTTGTGAGGGTTAGGGATGTTGAGTCCAAAGTCCTTCCTGTAGGGTCGGTTCTAGTGGTAAATCAGTTTCTCGATGTCTTCCCAAATGTCATTCTCGGTGTTCCTCCAAAAAGTAAAATAGACTTTGGTATAGACCTCCTTCCCGATATTCAACCCATTTCTATTCCCCCTTACCGTATGGCCCCAGCGGAGCTAAAGGTGTTGAAGAAGCAATTGAGGGATTTCTTGGAAAATGATTTTATTAGCCAATTATCATGGGATGCACACCTTGTTTGTGAAGAAGAGGTACTCTTAGAATGTGCATGACTACCGGCAACTTAATAGAGTCACCACAAAGAATAAGTATCCCCTACCAAGGATTGATGATCTATTTGACCAACTTCAAGGTCTTAGTCACTTCTCTAAGATTGATCTTTGGTCCAGGCATTATCAAGTGAAAGTAAGGAATGTGACATTCCTAAGACGGCCTTCCGGACTAGATATGAGCACTATGAATTTGTGGTTATGTCTTTTGGGTTGACCAATGCACCAGTTATCTTTATGGATCTTATGAATAGGGTCTTTAAACCCTACCTTGATTTGTTTGTGGTGGTTTTTATTGATGATATTTTGATCTATTTCTATAGTGAGGGAGCATGTGAGCCATTTGAGGGTAGTGTTACAAAAATTGAGGGAAGAGAAGTTATAAGCCAAGTATGAAAAATGTGAATTTTGGTTGAAAGAGGTTTCCCTTCTAGGTCATGTGGTGTTGGCGCATATATTAAGGTGGATCCTAAAAAGATGAAAGTGATTAGAAATTGGCCTAGACTTTTGACTCCATCTGACATTAGAAGTTTCTTTGGCTTAGCAGGTTACTACCTGAGATTTGTGAATGAGTTATTTTCTATTGTTTCTCCCATGATTAAGTTGACTCAAAAGAAGGATAGATTTGTGTAGTTTGATGAGTGTCAAAGGAGTTTCCAAACTTCGAAGGATAAGCTTGTCTCTGCTCCTATCTTGTCTCTACCGGAAGGGTTGGAATGGTTTGTTGTGTATTGTGATGAGTCACGAATTGATTTGGGTTGTGTTTTGATGAAAAATGTTAAGGTGATAGCCTATGCTTCAAGAAACCTGAAGGTGAATGAAAAGAATTATCTTACCCATGATCTTAAATTGGGCGTCGTAGAATGTTCTTTGAAAATTTGGTGTCATTACTTGTATGAGGTGCATGTTTATGTGTTCAGTGATCATAAGAGTCTCCAATATGTGTTCACCGAAAAAGATCTCAACTTGAGGCAATGAAGGTGGTTAGAGCTTCTTAAGGATTATGATATGTGTGCGTATAATCATCCCGGTAAGGCTAAAATTGTGGCCGATGGTTTGAGTAGGGTGTCTATAGGTACCTAGCATATGTTGATGATAGGGAAAAGAGGTGGCTAGAGAGGTTCATCGGTTGGCTAGATTGGGAGTTAGTTTGGAGGAGGTTGATAATGGTGGTATTGTGGTTGTTAATGGCTCTAAATCTTCATTAATTGAGGAGGTGAAAGCAAAGCAAGATTATGACACCACCTTGTTAGCATTGAAGGCCTTGGTGAGAGATGGCAAGGTGGAGGTTTTCTCCCGGGGGGAGATGGTGCCCTTGGGTACCAAGGTAGGTTGTGTGTGGCTAGTGTGGATTACTTGAGAAAGAGGATTCTTGATGAGGCTCATAACTCTTCCTATTCCATTCACCTCGGTTCTATAAAGATGCATAGAGATTTGAGGGATGTGTTTTGGTAGGGAGGTATGAAGAAATACATTGCCAAATTTGTGTCCTGTTGTCATAATTGCCAGCAAGTCAAATCCGAGCATCAAAGGTCGAGTGGCCTAGCCTAAGATATAGAGATTCCTACTTGGAAGTAGGAGGAAATTTATTTGGATTTTGTGGTTGGATTGTCTAAGACTAGAAAGGGTTTTGATTCTATTTGGGTTGTGGTTGATAGAATGACAAAGTCATCTCATTTCCTACTAGTTAAGCCTACATATAATGCTAATGATTATGCTAGATTGTATATTCATGAGTTGGTTAGATTGAACGGGATGCCTTTGTCTATCATATCGGATCATGGTGCTCAATTCTTTTCTCACTTTTGGAGGTCCTTCCAAAGAAGTCTTGGTACCAAGGTTAAGCTTAGTACAACCTTTCACCCTCAAAGGAATGGCCAAGCCAAAAGAATAATCCAAACCCTTGAGGATATGCTTAGAGCTTTTGTTTTTGAGTTTAAGTCTAGTTGGGATGATCAGCTTCCACTCATTGAGCTTGGTTACAATAATAGCTATCATTCTAGCATTGGTAGACGTTGTAGGTTTGTCCCCGGTTGGATGGATTGAGGTAGGGGAAATGGCGTTGTTGGGTCTGGATCTGGTTATGGAGGCTATGCAGAAGGTAAGGTTGATTAGAGGAAGGTTGAAGATAGCCCAAAGTCGCCAAAAGTCCTATGCCGATGTGAGGAGAAGGGATCTTGAATTTAAGGTTGGTGATTGGGTCTACTTGAAAGTCTCACCCATGAAGGGTATGGTTCATTTTTGATAAGAAGGGTAAATTGAGTCCAAGATTTGTGGGTCCTTATAGAGTATTGAGGAGAATTAGTAAGGCGGCCTATGAGTTGGAGTTTCCCAATGACATGAATATGGTTCATCCGATCTTTCACGTGTCTATGTTGAGGAAGTGTGTGGGTGATCTAAGTGCTATTGTGCCTATTGATGTTGTGGGTGTTGTTGAAGACAATTTGACTTATGAAGAGGTTCCTGTAGAAATTTTGGATAGGCAAGTGAAGAGGTTGAGGAACAAGGATTTTGAATCCATAAAGGTTATTTGGAGAAACCAACAAGTTGAGAGAGACACATGAAAAGTCGAAGCGGACATGCAAAAGTGATATCCCTATCTCTTCCATTCCTCTCAAGCCTAAGATACTAATTCTAAGTTCCCTACGTGATTTCAAGTCTGATATATCAGCCCTTATGTCATTTGCATGTATTCGTGTTTATGTTAACAAGTTCATGGTGAATTTGGACACTTATCTTTTGATTTTTGAAAGTTATGTTTAACTGCATTATTGCATTCTTGTTAGGGCTAATTTCTACATAATTACTCTTCTTATATACGTTTCTTTGACATTCAGGGATGATGTTCCTAAGGGGGAGATATTGTAACAACTCCAAAAAGTGCCCAAAAATGTGCCTCGAAAATACCCATAATCGTAATTTCTATATATCTCAAAATCTATGTGATATCAAACATCCCTCTTAATATTTGTAATCAGGGGGCAAAATTGAGTGGGGAATGGGTATAACTCCATTTTTAGAGCAACTATATCAAAATTTCATCTTTTCAAAAATCCCTTATCTAGTGTTGATCCGCACCCTTGGCGCGACATGGCCAGGGCACGGACTAGTGTTAGTTTTTGCTCGTTTTTTGTTGTTCGGTCCAAGGCCTTTGGTTATTCGGCCTAAGACTTCCTATGCATAAAAACACCTATACTTAGTCATTTTCCAACCTCATATCATACAAGACATTCCCCAAAACTTTCTCAAACACTTAGACAAATATTTCACTCAAAATCAAGTGTCCCAAACTCATTTTCAAATTCAAGAAATTCACTCAAGCTTTAAGTTCTCATCTCAATCTTCCTCAAGGGATTCTCCAAAGTTGAGGTATGTGGGTTTCATCCATTGGGTCCTTTCACCCATGGTGCCCAAGCTTCCTTTTTACATAAATTGCATGTTTCTAAGTTGATTTACTTATGGGCCTTCTTATTATGAATTTGACTATGAACTATGTTGGGGTTTTTGCAAAAGTGTGACTATTTATGCATATTTTGAGCTATGAATCTAAGATCTATGATGAGTATTGATGAGGGGCTTTAATGTATCGCATGATGGTATTACCAAGTGTTGGTGGATTGACTTACTTCAAGTTTTCTTGCATGATTACTCTTTAATTTCATGGTTTTACACTAGCATTACACCCACCAAGTGTTTGATAAAATGTTCGATTTAGGGTTCTTGAGCTATTGATGACCCATTGCATGACCTATGACTTGAATGACTTTATGATGATGAAAGGAGGTATACATGTGTTGTTTTCAAGAAAAGTATCTACAGTGTTGCAAGTTGACTACACCTTGTTATGGGGGGTGTTATACCCCAATCACTATGGATGGTAGGGTGAGACAACCATCAACCAATTGAGGGTTGACACCTGAAACACCGTTGATTATAGGGTGAGACAACCATCAACCAAATTGAGGGGTTGATACCTCAATCACTATGGATGGTAGGGTGCGACAACCATCAACTAATTGAGGGGTTGATACCTCAATCACCATGCACGGTAGGGTGTGAAAACCATCAACCAATTAAGGGGTTGATACCTCAGTAATATGGTATCTTACTACACATGTAATATGTTTTATATAAGCATGTTTACTTCAAGTATCATTCATGCCATATTACTATATGCTCATCCATTGTCTAATTATGCATTTTGATTACGTTGCTTATCTCTTGTTGCATTGCATCCTGCATACTTAGTACATTCAAACATACTAACACATGCTCTATGTCTACATGATGTTACCATATAGGAATCGGAGCTCCACTTGATCATCTTCCTCCACATGGCAAGGTTGGTGAGTCCTCAACTCCCGGGACAACATCTTTGTTCTTATGTTATATAAAGACTCTCATTATCTATTTTTATGGTTTTCATTGTGAGGATGAGCCCGAAAAGTTGTCTTGGCTCCCCCTCGATTCTAAGTGTAGAGATGTTGTTGGACAAGTTATGTAATGATGCTATGAGCTTTGACTCTCTTGACTCTTGTATGTTTTAATGCTATGAAAGACTCTTTTAGTGCCTTTCCCCTTATTTCTATTCTCTTATGGTTGTTTAATTGCTTTTGCGACCAAGGATGTGTAATGATATGTTAACAGACTTGTTTGGGGTCCCTTCGGGTTCCCATTCATCGTGTCACGTCTAGGCCAAAGGCTTGGGTCGTGACAAACTTGGTATAAGAGCACAAGATTTTTAAAGGTCCTTGATATCCAACATACCACATCGATTAGAGTCTTGTTCATGGTTGTGTTATACACCACAACTATGAGTAAGACGCTATGAGGCATTTTAGAAAATGTTTCCCTTCTTCTTACTCTATGTTGTGCTATAGAAGTTAGGGTAAGGTTTTCCCCTAATTAATGTTCTTTGTTATACTAGATCATGCCTATCCTAAAAGGAAGAAGAGCTCGCACTCCCAAAGAACAATCGGCTCATGAAAAGTTCCCGGATGCTATTTCTTGCTAGCTCAAGCCCTGACCAATAAAATCAACCAAGGGGCCCAAGCCTCTCATGCTCGTACTCCGCCATCTAGGGTAAGGGACTTCATGAGGATGAACCCATTAGAGTTCAATGGGTCTAAAGTGGATGAGCACTCTGAAGAATTTATTGATGAGGTGTACAAAGTATTATCTATTATGGGTGTTAGATAGGAAGAGAAAATGGAGTTTGCGTCTTACCAACTGAAGGGGTGGCCCAAATATGGTATACTCAATGGAAAAGAGGAGAAGGGGATAACCCATGTGATTCTTTGGGAGGAGTTTAAGGCTGCTTTCCTCAATTGATTTTTCCCTCTTGAGCTTAGGGAGGTCAAAATGATGGAGTTCATAAATTTGAAGCAAGGATCTATGAGTGTGAGGGAGTGTGCCCTCAAGTTCAACCAACTCTCTAAATATGCTCCACACTTGGTTGCTGACCCAAGGTCTAGAATGAACAAGTTTATGATGGGTGTATTCGATTTGGTGAATGAAGAGCGTTCTGCCACTATGTTGATTACTGACATGGATTTGTCCCGCCTAATGGCTTATGTCGAACAATTGGACGGGAGGAGAAGTTGAGAAAGAGAAGGGGAATGAGTCCAAGAGGGCCAGTTTTGATGGTAAGTTCCAAGGTCCCAAAGGTTCCCAGTTTCATCAAGGCCAAAGGTCTTCTCATGCTCCTAATAGAAGGTTTACCAATGACCACCCAAGGGCCCAAGGTGATGGGCGTGTGGTGCGTAATGCTATGTGTCCAAAATGTGACAGAGGCCATGGTGTCCCACATTTGAGGGACACTATTTGTTTGCTATAATTCTGGAGAATTAGGTAAGAAGAAGGTTTATTGTCCTAGTAATACGAAAAAAGGGTAAAAACATTCGTCCACAAGTCCGGGGTGCAAATGCGGTTCCTTTGGGGAGAGGAGGCCAACAAGGTGGTGCCCCAAGGCATAATCAGATGTATACTCTTCAAGGGAGACAAGGGGTAGATGAGGTGCCCGATATCGTCACTGGTATGTTAAAAGTCTTTGATTGTTATGTGTATGAATTAATAGACTTGGGTGCCACTCTTTCTTTTGCTACTCCTTTTGTTGCAAAAATGTTTCATGTTGAGCCCAAATTGTTGTTTGAGTCTTATGAGGTGTCTACTCCTATTGGTACATTTATTGTTGCTAGAAAGGTCTATAGAAATTAACCCATTTGTATTTTGCATAAAAGTTTGCCTTGTGATCTTGTTGAGTTGGATATGGTGGATTCTGATGTCATTCTTAGGATGGATTGGATGATGCATATTATGCCTCTATTGATTGTAAAACCTGTAGGGTCAAATTCCAATTCCCAAATGAACCCGTTCTTGAGTGGGAGAGTCATGATGTGGTTGTCAAAGGTAGGTTATCTCTTGCATTACAGCCCCAAAGTTGATCTCTAAAGGGTGTCTCTATCATCTTGTGAGTGTGTAGGGATGTTGAGTCCAAAGTCATCCCTATAGAGTCGATTCTGGAGGTAAATGAGTTTCTTGATATTTTCCCAAATGGCCTTCCTGGTGTTCCTCCAAAAAGTGAAATAGACTTTTGTATAGACCTCCTTCCTGATATTCAACCCATTTCTATTTCCCCTTACCGTATGATCCAGCGGAGTTAAAGGAGTTGAAGGAGCAATTGAGAGATTTGTTGAAAAAGGGTTTTATTAGGCATAGCCAATCACCTTGGGGTGTACCGGTGTTGTTTGAGAAGAAGAAGGATGGTACTCTTAGAATGTGCATTGACTGTCGGCAACATAATAGAGTCACTATAAAGAATAAGTAACCCCTACCAAGGATTGATAATCTATTTGACCAACTTCAAGGTGCTAGTCACTTCTCTAAGATTGATCTTCGGTCCGGGCATCATTAAGTGAATGTGAGGAAGTGTGACATTCCCCAGATGACCTTCTGGACTAGATATGGGCACTATGAATTTGTGGTTATGTCTTTTGGGTTAACCAATGTACAGACTATCTTCATATATCTCATGAATAGGCTCTTTAAACCCTACCTTGATTTGCTTGTGGTGGATTTCATTGATAATATTTTGATCTATTCCCATAGTGAGGAGGAGCATGTGAGCCATTTGAGGGTGGTGTTGCAAAACTTAAGGGAAGAGAAGTTATATGCCAAGTATGAAAATTGTAAATTTGGTTGAATGAGATTGCCTTTCTAGGTCATGCAGTGTCGGGGGTTGGTATTAAGGTGGATCCTATAAAGATAGAAATGACTAGAAATTGGCATAGACCTTTCACTCCTTCAGACATTAGAAGTTTCTTGGGCCTAGCAGGTTACTACCGGAGATTCTCTTCTATTGCTTCTCCCATAACAAAGTTGACTCAAAAGAAGGCTAAAGTTTTGTGGACCGATGAGTGTGAAAGGAGTTTCTAAACTTTGAAGGATAAGCTTTTCTTTGCTCTTATCTTGTCTTTATCAGAAGGGTTGGAAGGGTTTGCTGTGTATGGTGATTCCTCACGAATTGGTTTGGGTTGTGTTTTGATGAAAAATTGTAAGGTGATAGCCTATGCTTCTAGACACCTCAAGGTGCATGAAAAGAATTATCCTACGCATGATCTTGAATTGGCTGATGTGGAATTTTCTTTGAAAATGTGGCGTCATTTCTTGTATAGCGTGCAAGCAGATATGTTCACTGATCATAAGAGTCTCCAATTTGTATTTACCTAAAAAGATCTCAACTTGAGGCAGCGAAGGTGGTTAGAGCTTCTTAAAGATTATGATATGAGTATGTATTATCATCCCGGTAAGGCTAATGTTGTGGCCGATGCTTTGAGTAGGGTGTCTATGGGTAGCCTAACACATGTTGATGATGGGGGCAAAGAGGTGGCTAGAGAGGTTCATCGGTTGGCTAGATTGGGAGTTAGGTTGGAGGAGGTTGATAATAGTGGTATTGTGGTTGTTGATGGCTCTAAGTCTTTATTGACTGAGCAGTTGAAAGCAAAGCAAGACATGACACCGACTTGTTATCATTGAAGGCCTTGGTGAGAGATGGCAAGGTGGAGGTTTTCTCCTAAGGGGGAAATGGTGCCCTTGAGTACCAAGGTAGGTTGTGTGTCCCTAGTATGGATGACTTGAGAAAGCAGATTCTTGATGAGGCTCATAATTCTTCCTATTCTATTCACCTCAGTTCTACAAAGATGTATAGAAATTTTAAGGATGTGTTTTGGTGGAGAGGTGTGAAGAAAGATATTGCCAAATTTGTGTGCAGTTGTCATAATTGTTGTCATAATTGCCAACAACTCAAAGCCGAGAATTAAAGGCTGGGTGGCCTAGCCCAAGATATAGAGATTCCTACTTGGAAGTGGGAGGAAATTTACATGGATTTTGTGGTTGGATTACCTAAGACTAGAAAGGGTTTTGATTCTATTTGGGTTGTTCTTGATATAATGAAAAAGTTGGCTCATTCCTACGGGTTAAGACTAAATATGGTGCCAAAGATTATACTAAGTTGTACATTCATGTGTTGGTTAGATTGCATGGGGTTCCTTTGTCTATCATATTGGATCGTGGTGCTCAATTCACTTCTCACTTTTGGAGGTCCTTCCAAAGAGGTCTTGGTACCAAGATTAAGCTGAGTACATCCTTTCACCATCACACAGATGGCCAAGCCAAAAAAACAATCTAAACCCTTAAGGATATGCTTAGAGCTTGTTTTTTGGATTTTAAGGCTAGTTGGGATGATCATCTTCCACTCATTGAGTTTCCTTACAATAATAGATATCATGTTAGCATTCGTATAGCTCCTTTTGCGGCCCTCTACGGTAGACGTTGTAGGTCCCCGGTTGGATGGTTTAAGATAGAAAATGACCTTGTTGGGTCCAGATCTGGCTATGGAGAAGGTAAGGTCGATTAGAGAAAGGTTGAAGACAACCCAAAATCACCAAAAGTCCTATGTCGATGTGATGAGAAGGGATCTTGAATTTAAGGTTGGTGATTGGGTCTACTTAAAGGTCTCACCCATGAAGGGCGTGGTTCGTTTTGGTAAGAAGGGTTAATTGAGTCCAAGATTTTGGGTCCTTATAGAGTGTTTAGGAAAATTGGTAAGGCGACCTATGAGTTGGAGTAGCCCAATGACATGAATATAGTTCATCCAGTCTTCCATGTGTCTACGTTGAGGAAGTGTGTGGGTGATGCAAGTGCTATTGTGCCTCTTGGTGGTATGGATGTTGAAGACAATTTGACTTATGAAGAGGTTCTGGTAGAAATTTTGGAGAGGCAAGTGAAGAGATTGAGGAATAAGGATGTTCCTTCCATCAAGGTTCTTTGGAGTAACCAACAAGTTGATAGTGCCACATGGGAAGCCGAAGCGGACATGCAAAAGTGATATCCCTATCTCTTCCATTCCACTCAAGCCTAAGGTACTAATTCTAAATTCCATATGTGATTTCAAGTCTGATGTATCATCCCTTATGTCATTTGCATGCTTTCATGTTTATGTTAACAAGTTCACGGTGAATTTGGACACTTATGTTGAGATTTTTGAAAGTTGTATTTAAGTGCATATTGCATTCTTGTTGGGGCTAATTTCTACATTATTACTCTTTTTATATATGTTTCTTTGACATTCGTGGATGAATGTTCCAAGGGGGAGATATTGAAACGATCCTAAAAAGTGCCCGAAAAGGTGCCTTGAAAATGCTCATAATCGTAATTTCCATATATCTCAAAATTCATGCGTGATATCGAATATTCAACTTCATATTCGTGATCAGGGGGAAACATTGAATAGGAAATTGGTATAACCATGATTTTAGAGCAACCGTATCATAATTTTATTTTTTCCAAAAATCCTTTATACATTGTTGATCGGCACCCTTGGCGCGACACGGCCAGGGCGCGAACTAGTGTTATTTTTTGCCAGTTTTTTGTTGTTCGGTCCAAGGCCTTTGGGTCTTGGGCCTAAGCTTTCCTCTCTATAAAAACACCTATACTTAGTCATTTTCAACCTTATATCGTACAAGACATTCCCCAAAACCTTCTCAAACACTTATACAAATATTTCACTCAAAATCAAGTTGCCCAAACTCATTTTCAAATTCAAGAAATTCAATCAAACTTCAAGTTCTCATCTCAATCTTCCTCAAGGGGTTCTCCAAAGTTGAGGTATGTGGGTTTCAGCCATTGGGTCCTTTCACCCATGGTGCCTAAGCTTTCTTTTTACATAAATTGCATGTTTCTATGTTGATTTACTTATGAGTCGTCTTATTATGAATCTGACTATGAACTATGTTGGGGTTTTTGCAAAAGTTTGATTATTTATGCACATTTTGAGCTATGAATCTATGATCTATGATGAGCTTTGATGAGGGGTTTCAATGTATCTTTCATTATAGTATTACCAAGTGTTGGTGGGTTGATTTACTTTAGGTTTTCTTGAATGATTTCACTCTTTAATTGCATGATTTTACACTAGCATTACACACCCATCAAGTGCTTAATAAAATATTGGATTTAAGGTTCTTGAGCTATTGATGATCCATTGCATGACCTATGACTTGAATGACTTTATGATGATGAAAGGGAGGCATATATGTGTTATTTTCATGAAAAGTATCTATAGTGTTGCAAGTTGACCGCACTTTGTTGAGGGGCTGTTATACCTCATTCACCATGGATGGTAGGGTGAGACAACCATCAACCAGTTGAGGGGTTGATACCTCAATCACAATGGATGGTAGGGTGAGACAACCATCAACCAAATTAAGGGGTTGATACCTAATCACTATGGATGGTAGTGGGGTTGATACCCCAATCGCCTCTCCAAGGGGGTGCTGGCCTTGGATTCCATAATGATAGTCTCTTACTACGCATGAAATATGTTCTATATAAGAATGTATACTTCAAGTGTCATTCATGCATGCCATATTTCTATATGCTCATCCATTGTTCAATTACGCATTTCAATTATGTTGCCTATCTCATGTTGCATTGCATTCTACATACTTAGTACATTCATACATACTAACGCATACTCTATGCATACATGATGATGTTACCATGTAGGAACCAGAGCTCCACTTGATCATCTTCCTCCACGTGGCTAGTACTATCTTCTTAAAGCAAGTTTGGTGGGTCCTCAACTCCGAGGACAATATCTGTTGTTCTTATGATATGTAAAGACTCTCATTATATATTTGCATGCTTTTGACTACGAGGGTAAGCCCAGAAAGTTGTCTTGGCCCCCGCTCAATTCAAAGTGTAGAGGTTGTCACGACCCAAGCCTAGGCCCTAGATATGAGACGGCACAAGGGGAACCCTGAGAGACCCCAAGCAAGCCTCTTAGCACATCATTGGTTGTGGAAGCAATAAAATAACAATAAGAGATAGTAAATAGGGATAATCGATACTAAAGGACTTCTTTCATATCATAAACACCAAGAGTCAAGAGAGAGTCAAAGCTTATAACATTACACCTAACATGTACAACAACACCTCTACTACATAGATAAGAGCGGGGGCCAAGACAAAGCAACTGGGCTTAGCCTCATAGTCACATATACATAAAAGAAAGATAGTCTTAGAACATAGCAAGAGATCATAAGCATCGTCCCCAAAATGGAGGACTCACCAACAAGCTTGAGAGAATTCTTATTAGTCACGTGGATGAAGATGCTCAAGTGGGGCTCCAGTTCCTACATGGTGACATTAAGTAGGCATAAGGTATGCGTTAGTATGTTTGAATGTATTAAGTATGTAGGATACAATGCAACAAGTGATAAGCACCATAAGCAAAATACATAACATAGGCAATGAATAAGCATATCACAATATGGCATGTATGAATAATACTTGAGTAAAATCATGCTTATATAGAACATAATACATATGTAAGCAGAGACCATTATTAGTGCAAAACCAAGGCCTACCACCTCCTTGGAGAGGCACATGAGGTACAAACCCTTTCATGTGTTTGATGAGGTACATACCCCCCAACAAAGTTAATAAGGTACACGTCCCCACCACATGAATATCAAGGTATAAACCCCTCGACATTATCGCACGAGCCTGCCACCTCCCGAGCAAGGCAATCAAAGTACAAACCCCTCAACATGGTTACCTGAGCCTATAACCTCCCGAGTGAGGCTTGGTCAATTCCCAACACTATAATGATAATCTCATATACATACATTCCTTTCACTATCATATAGTCATTCAACTCATAGAACATGCATTGGACCTTCAATTCCTCAAGGAATCATAACCAAACATTTTATCAAACACTTGGCGGGTGTGTAATGCTATTGTAAAGCCATGTAATTCTTGAATGGAATCATGCTAGAAAATTCAGTGTAAACCATCAATAGATTCTTGGTAACACCCTCAAGCAATATATATCAAAACCTTTCATCAAATTTCATAATAGATCTTAGATTCATAGCTCAAAACATGATAAAACAATCACAATTTCATGAAACCCCAACATAATGTGCAGTGAAATTCATAATGAGTAAGACCCATGAGTAAATCAACTTTAAAAAATGCAATTTAGGGTAAAAGGAATCTTGGGCATCATGGGTGAAAGGAACCTATGAAAGAAACCCACATACCTTAGCTTTGGAGAATCCTTGAAGAAGATTGGAGAAGGAGACTTGAAGCTTGAATAAGAACCTTAAGATTAGATGAGTTTTGGGACTTGAAATTTGGAGAGAAATATGAGTCTAAGTATTTGAGTGAGTATTGGGGAATGTCATGAATGATATGAGAGTGAAATAAGACTAAGTATAATATTTTCACACATGGGAACACTTAGGCCCAAGACCCAAAAGACTTAGACCGAGATAGAAAAATAGCGCATAAAAATACACAGAAGCACACTGGAAATCACATTTTTGTGATTTTTAAATTTTTCTATGGTTGCCCTTAAATCGGGGTTAGACCTATTTCCCACTCAATTTGACCCCCTGATCAAGAATTTGATGTCAAATGTTCAATATCATGTACGAATTTTGAGATATATGGAAATTACAATTCCCTTGGACCGTGACATTATGTTTGATTGATTGTAGAACCCGTAGGGTTTCCCTAATGAGCCTATCGTTGAGTGGGAAAGTCGTAATGTGGTGGTCAAGGGTAGATTCATTTCTTATCTTAAAGCCCAAAAGTTAATTTCTAAGGATTGCATTTATCATCTTGTGAGGGTTAGGTATGTTGAATCCACAGTCCTTCCTATTTAGTCGGTTCTGGTGGTTAATGAGTTTCTTGATATCTTTCCTGATGAGCTTCCCGGTGTTCCTCTCGAAAGAGAAATAAACTTCAGTATAGACCTCGTTCCTGATATGTAACCCATTTTCTTTCCCCTTTACCGTATGGACCTGGAGGAATTGAAGGTGTTGAAGGATCAATGAGGAATTTGTTAGAGAAGGGTTTCATAAGTCCTAGTAAGTCACCTTGGGGTGCACCAGTGTTATTTGTGAAGAAAAAGGATGTTTCCCTTAAAATGTGCATTGATTACTCACAACTTAATAGGGTTAACATAAAGAACAAGTACCCTCTACCAAGGATCAACAACCTTTTTGATCGACTACAAGGGTCTAGTCACTTTTCTAAGATAATCTTCGGTTCGGATACCACCAAGTGAAAGTGAGGGAGTGTGATATTCCCAAGACATCTTTTCAGACTAGGTATAGACACTTTGAGTTTGTGGTTATGCCCTTTGGGTTGACAAATGCACCAGCTATATTTATGGATCTCATGAATAGGGTCTTTAAACCCTACCTTGACATGTTTGTGGTGGTCTTTATTGATGATATATTGATTTATTCCCAGAGTGTGGAATAGCATGCGAATCACTTGAGGGTGTGTTGCAAATCTTGAGGGAGGAGAGGTTGTTTGCTAAATATGAAAAGTGTGAATTTTGGTTTAAAGAGGTTGATTTTCTAGGGCATGTGGTGTCGAGTGATGGCATTAAGGTGGATCCTAAGAAGATGGAGGTGAAAAGAAATTGGAATAGATCCTTGACTCTATTGGATATTAGGAGTTTCTTGGGTTTGACGGGTTACTACCAGAGGTTTGTGAATGACTTTTCTTCTATTGCTTCATGTTGACCCAAAAGAAGGCAAAATTCGTGTGGACTGATTAATGTGAAAAGAGTTGTCAAACCTTGAAAGATAAGCTTGTCTCCGCTCCTATCTTGGCTCTACCAGAAGGATTGGTAGGGTTTGTGGTATATTGGGATGCCTCAAGAATTGGTTTGGGGTGTGTTTTGATGCTAAATGGCATAGTGGTAGCATATGCTTCTAGAAAACTTAAGGTGCATGAGCGAAATTATCCCATCCATGATCTTGAATTCGCTGTCGTGCTGTTTGCTTTGAAAATTTTGTGTCACTACTTGTATGGGGTTCATGTTGGTGTGTTTATTGACTATAAGAGTCTCCAATATGTGTTCACAAAAAATGATCTTAACTTGATACAAAGAAGGTGGTTAGAGCTCCTTAAAGATTATGATATGAGTGTGAATTATCATCCCGACAAAGCTAATGTTGTGGCCTATGCTCTAAAGTAGAGTGTCCATGGGTAGTCTAGCTTATATTGATGATGGTGGCAAAGAGGTGGCTAGAGAAGTTCACTGGTTGGCTAGATTGGGGGTTAGATTAGATGATGTTGAAAATGGTGGTGTAGTGGTTGTTGATGGTTCTAAATCTTCTTTGATCAAGGAAGTAAATTCAAAACAAGATCTTGACTTGCCTTGCTAGAGTTGAAGACTTTGGTGAAGGATGGTAAAGTGAAGGTTTTCTACCAAGGGGGAGATGGTGCCCTTAGGTACCGAGGTTGGTTGTGTGTGCTTAATGTTGATGACTTAAGAGGGTTGATTTTGAAGGAAGCTTATCATTCATCTTATTCTATTCAGCATGATTCCACAAAGATGCATAGAGACTTGAGGGAGGTGTATTGGAAGGGGTGATATGAAGTGAGATATTGCATAATCCTATGCGGATGTCACAATTTCCAACCAGTGAACACCAAACATCAAAGGCCGGGTGGCCTAGCCCAAGACATAGAAATTCCTACTTGAAAGTGGGAAGAGATCAATATAGATTTTATGGTCGGGTTGCCTAAGACCAAAAAAAAACTTTGACTCTATTTGGGTTGTTGTGGATAGAATGACAAAGTCGTCTTACTTTCTACCGGTCAAATCCACTTATGGTGCCAAAGATTATGCCATCATTTTTTATCACGGTGCTCAATTCACTTCCCATTTTTGGAGATCTTTCTGAAGGGGTCTTGGTACGAAGATTAAGCTTAATGCGCTTTTCATCCTCAAACAGATGGTCAAGCTGAAAGGACTATCCAAACTCTTTATGATATGCTTAGAGCTTGTGTTTTGAAGTTCAAGTGTAGTTGGGATGAACATCTTCCACTTATTGAGTTTGCTTCCAACAATAGCTACCACTCAAGCATTGTATGGCTCCCTTTGAAGCTTTATATGGTAGGCGTTATAGATCCCCGGTTAGGTGGTTTAATGTGAGGGAGATGGCTTTGCTAGGTTCAGATTTGGACATGGATACCTTGGATGATAAGGGAGAGATTGAAGACAGCCCAAAGTACACAAAAGTCCTACTCTGATATGAGAATAAGAGATCTTGATTTTAAGGTTGGTGATTAGATTTACTTGAAAGTCTCATCCATTAAAGGGTGTGGTTTTGTTTGGCAAAAAGGGAAATTGATCCCAAGGTTTATGGGTCCTTATAAAGTTTTGAGGAGAGTTGGTAAGGTTGCATATGAGTTCGAGTTGAATATGGAGATAAATATGGTTCATCTAGTCTTCCATGTGTCAATGTTGAGGAAGTGTGTGGTTGACCCAAGTGCTATAGTGCCCTTAGAATTTATGAGTATTGTAGAAGATTAATTTGACCTATGAGAAGGTCCCAGTGGAGATTTTGGATAGACAAGTGAAGAGGTTGAGAAACAAAGATGTAGCTTCCATCAAGGTCATTTGAAAGTGACAAAGGGAAGCTAGGGCGGACATTAAAAAGCGATACCCATATCTCTTCCACTCTACTCAAGCTAAAGGTAATAATTTAAGTCCCCTATGATTTCAAGTTTTAAGTTTCAGCCCTCATCTCATTTTGCATGCCCCCATGTTTTGTGGTAACAAGTTTATGGTGATTTCTAACATTCATGTTGAGATTTTTGAAAATGATGTTTAAATGCGTTTGTTGCATTCATGTAGGACTGAAATCTTCACGATTACTTTCTCTTATGCATGTTTCTTTGATATTGAGGATGAATGTTCTCACGGGGGAGATATTGAAATGCCCCACATAATGTGTTATAAAATGCCCCATAATCGTAATTTCTATATATCTCAAAATTCGTGTGTGATTTTGAAAATTTGACTTCATATTCTTGATCAGAGGGCAAAATTGAGTGGGAAATGGGTATAACCTCGATCTTAGAAGACTCGTAGCGAAAAATAATTTTCACTAATTTTTTATTTCCAATGGTTGTCTGCGCCCAAGGCGCGACATGCCTGGGGCACACCACTGTGTAATTCCAAGTCCGCTTCTGGTCCGTGACATGCCAGGGATGTGGACCAGTGTTTTATTTTCCTTGGTTTTTTCTATTTCGGCCAAGGGCATTAGGGTCATAGCCCTATGCCCACTTAAACGTGAAATCACCCATACATTGCCATTTTTCAACTCTATAACTCTCAAAACCCTCTCTAAAATTTCTCTAAGACTCTATCAATTCTCTTATTCAACTCTACAGATTTCAAGATCAATTTTGGAACTCAAGGACTCACTTCAAACTCTAAGTCTATTTCAAGTTCACCTCAAGAAATTCAAGCTTTAAGGTATGAAGGTCTTCATCCATGGGTCCTTTCACCCTTGGAGCCCAACCTTCCCTTTTCATGAAAAATTGCATGTTTTCAAGTGATATTATCTATGGGTATATCTTATTATGAATTATGAGTATAAATCATGTTGGGGTTTACCAAGTATTGATTGATTATGCATGAATGTCTATTTCAAGCTTATTCCATGAATAGATTATGTCTATTAAGACTACGCATGTTTTGAGATATGAAACTATGAATTACCATGAACTTTTGTAACAGATTTCAAGGTACCCTACATGAGGGTTTTACTACATGTTGGTGGGCTGATTTGCATTGAGTTTACTCATCCTATTTAACTCTTGAATTGCATGATTTTGAACAAGTATCATGAACTCACCATATGTTTGATAACATGACATGACAAGAATTCTCAAGTTATTGATGATCTATTATATGATATATAAGTGAAGTTGACTATATGATGATTAAGGGCTTTCAAGCATGTATTGAATTCATGAAAAGTGTCTATGATGTTACAAAGTTTAGCCCTATTTCAAGATTTTTACCTCTTGTGAGCCATTCATGTTAAAGCAAGCATTCATGTATGATTATAATCCATTCTCATGTTCAAGTTAGGCTCACTACCAGAGGTCAAGCATGTTTATGAGCTACTCAAATCATGTTCTTACAAGCTATTCATATTATGATTAAAGTATGATTATTTCAAGTATATCGGCGTGGACTATGTTCAAGGGTCCATACTCCTTTCCTCAAATTATGTGCCAATATAGGATTAAGATTATTACCCTTGCTATTCTAGTGGATCCATCTAGTGAACATTATCATGAAATCCTTTTCAAAATGGGTCATGTTCTCGTAAGGAGAGTTATTTCATATAAGATGGGTCATGCTCCCATAAGGTGAAGTACAGTTTACCTTGGAAAGTAGACCACCTCTTTACTGATGAGGGGTAATCATCGAGATTCTGAGTTGTAGCTTGCTTGGTCTTACTCATGTTGGTTAAAGTCTCTTCCCACACATGTATATATATATATATATATATATATATATATATATTGTGCAAGATGAATGATTTACAAGCACGTTTTATTATGAGCATTGTTCATGCATGCCATATTAAGATTATATATCCATTGTTATGATTATGCATTTTGAGTATATTAGCTTATGTCTTGTTGCATTACACTCCACATACTTAGTACATTGAAACGTATTAACACATACTCTACGCCTACATAATATTACCATGTAGGGACCAGAGATCCTTTTGATCATCCTCCATGTGGTTAGTTCGTTACTTCGGAGATAAGTATTGGTGAGACCTCAAGTCCGAGGATGCTATCTACATTACTCTTGCTATTTTAAGACTTCATTATGTTGAACACTTGTTATTATAAGGGTGAGCCTGGAAAGTTTTTTGGCCCCTGCTCCATTCCAAGTTACAGGTTTTGTTGGATATTGTGATGTACTTATGCTATAAGCTTGACTCATTTATGCTTTTATGAATATCAAGACTTCCCTTAGTCCCACTTCCCTATTTATTATATCTATCGTCGTTGTTTATTTTGCTTCCGCGAACAAGGATGTGTGATTGATGCTAAGAGGCTTGTTTGGGGTCCTTTCATGTTCCCCATTCACCGTGTCATGTCTTGACCCTAGGCTTGGATCGTGACACTATGATATCATAAGACATTCAAATGACCTTAGTCTACTTCTCTCAATTCAAATTCATTCAACACTTAGAATTTATTCAAGATTACTCTTAATAACTCCTCTTAAGAACTGTAGCAGCTTGGGGATTAAGGAAATGCTCTCTTTTTCATCAAATTCTTCTTGTTTCTTCTTGGTGAACTAAGGTATGTGGGATTGATTTATGGTCTCTTTCAATCATGAAGATCCCAAACTCTTTTACACTTGATTTTATGAAATTGAGCTTACTTTAAATATGGGTTTTTAAGATTATTGTTTATTTGGTTCAATTGAGATATGAGTTATGTTTTACTTTGATTTTAAAATGATTTAAGCCCTAACATGTTGAATTGCATGAGTATTATGAAGATTTGAATATGCATTGTCCCTTTAAGGTTTGATCTAAGCATGGGTAATTTAAATTGTGATTTGAATGTGGATTTTACTTATGGATTTACTTGAGTTTCATATTGAATTGTTGATTTAATATTGAATCTCTATTATCCATTGCTATTACATGTCAGTCATGGCATATGCATTCATGAACATTGATTTTTTATGAAAATTATTGGTGGATTAAGCTCACATATGGTTTTTATGAAAATAATCTGGTGAGTTAAGCTCAGATATGTTTGTTGTTTTGGTGAGTTAAGCTCACATATGGTCATGAACAGAATGTGATTACATAAATGTCTATGATATTGGCTCTTTGAGCATATTGTGTGTTTATACCATATTGTTATAAGTGAATGAACTATTCCTATGCATGAAAAATATGGATTGAATTATGATTTGGCTTTTGAGCCCAAGTATGCATTGAAATAATTTGAAATGACTTGTGTCTCTTTTGAAAATATGTGTATAAGTATTCTTGTAGGATGATGACTTAGAACCGAATGAGATTGGAGGTGTCAACGCTATCCCTAAGGGTCCTCTTACTCTCTCTTGAACTATGTGCCAACATAGGTATATGGTAGCCCTCTAGCGAAATGACCGGGTCATAAGGTATGGTTGCAAATATTACTATGATGTGATATGATATGATATGGAAATACTTCCAAAAGGACCCGATCATAAGGAAGGTGGCCATCACACTGAAATGATCAGGTCGTAAGTTGTAGATTACCTTTGGCAAGTAATCTTCTCTCACATGATGGGAGGTCTACATCAGGCAAATTCATATAATAGCTCGAATAGGTTTAAGATGTAAGCTATGATCACATCCCCTCTATATATGGAGTCATTATGACATTTCATGCATCATAGATCTTATCACATATTGTTATATTACTCTTCTTTGCTATATACCTCTTTCTATATATTTGCCCTTGTCATCTAATATTAATTGCAGGTTACTAAGTTCATATACATTGAATGCCTGCATACATAGTACACTCAAACATACTAACGCAAACTTTTTGCCTACATGATCTAACCATATAGGGGTTGGAGACTATATTCATCCACTTTTGATGGCTAGTAAGGTTGCATGGGCCTACCACCCCCCGAGCTACGCGGATGAGGTACAAACTCCTCAACATGGTAGCACAGGCCTACTAAACCCCAGAAAGGCAATTGAGGTACAAACCCCCCAATATGGTTGCACGGGTCTACTACCTCCCGAGCGAGACAATTGAGGTACAAACCCCTCAACATGGTTGCACGAGCCTACTACCTGCAGAATGAGGCAATTGACGTATAAACACCTCAATATGGTTATTCGGGCCTACCACCCCCCGAATGAGGTATAGTCAACTTGCAACACTATAGATACTATTCATCAAATCAATACATATATACAATTCTTTAATCATCATAAAGTCATAGGTTATGCAATGGGTCATCAATTGTTTAAGAACCCTAACCGAACATTTTATCGAACACTTGGTGGGTGTGTAAAGATAGTGTTAAACCATGCAATTAAAGAGTGAAGTCATGCAAGAAATCTTGAAGTAAATCAATCCACCAACACTTGGTAATACCACCTTGCAAAGTACATCAAAACCCTTCATTAAATCTCAAGATAGATCAAAGATTCATAGTTCAAAATATGCTAAAAACGGTCATACTTTTACAAAACCCCAACATAGTTCATACTCAAATTCATAATAGGAAGACCCATAAGTAAAATCAACTTAGAAACATGTATTTTAGGTAAAAAGGAAGCTTTGGCACCATGGGTGAAACGACCCAATGGTTGAAACCGACATACCTTAGCTTTGGAGAATTCCTTGATGAAGATTGGAAATGGATACTTGAAGCTTGAGTGAAATCCTTAAGATCCGGAATGAGTTTTGGCACTTGAATTTTGGTTGAAATATTTGTGTAAGTGTTTGAGAGAGTGTTGGGGAATGTCTTGTATGATATGAAGGTGAAATATTGCTAAGTATAGGTATTTTCATGCATAGGAAGACTTAGGCCCAAGACCCAAAAGTCTTGGACTGAACCAGAAGATTGAACAAATAAAATAGGCATCTCCACGCCCTGACAGCATCGTGCCAGGGGCGTGAAATGTTCTCTAGAAATAGATTTCTAGGAAATTAAAATCTTGATATGGATTGCTCTAAAATTGGGGTTAAACCCATTTCCCACTCAATTTTTCCCCCCTAATCAAGAATATGAAGTTTGATTTTCGATATCACACACGATTTTAAGATATATGGAAATTACAATTTCGGGCACTTTTTAGGGTCAGTTCAATATCTCACCCTTGGGAAAATTCGTCCCCGAATGTTGATGAAACATACATAAGAAGAGTAATCATGAACAAATCAGCCCCCAAAAGAATGCATTAATGCAACATATAACAAATCAGCCCCCAAAAGAATGCATTAATGCAACATATTTTCAAACATCTTAACATAAGAGCCAAAATCACCATGAACTTGTCAACATAAACATGAATGCATGCAATGACATTAAGGGATCATATATGAAACATGAAATCACATAAAAGATTTAGAATTAGTACCTTAGCCTTGCATTGAATGGAAAAGATAGGGATATCATTTAGCCTTTCGACTTGTTGATTCCTCCAAAGGAGCTTAACGGAAGCCACATCCTTGTTTCACTTGTCTATCCAAGATCCCTACTGGAACTTGTTCATAAGTCAAGTTTTTTTCAATAACTCCCACAACATCCAATGGAACAATAGCATTCGGGTCAACCACATATTTCCTCAACATGGATATATGAAAGACCGAATGAACCAAGTTCATTTCACTAGGCAACTCCAACTCATAGGCCACCTTGCCAATCCTTCTCAACACCTAATAAGGACCAATATGTCTTTGACTCAATTTACCCTCTTTACCAAAACAAACCACATCCTTCATGGATGAAACCTTCAAAGAGACCCAATCACCAACTTTAAATTCAAGCTCCCTTCTTCTCACATCGTTATAGGACTTTTGACAACTTTGGGTTATTTTCAACCTCTCCCTAATCAACCTTACCTTCTCCATAGCCTCCATGACCAGATCCAATCCCAAAAATGCCATTTGTCCCACTTCGAACTACCCAATCGGTGATTTACAATGCCTACTATATAGGACCTCAAAAGGAGCCTTACAACTGCTAGAATGATAGCTATTATTATAGGCAAAATCAATCAATGGAAGATGATCATACCAACTACCCTTAAACTCCAAAATACAAGCTCTAAGTATATCCTCAAGAGTTTGGATAGTTCTTTTGACTTGGCCATCCATCTTTTAAGGATCCACCTTAATACATCCCCTGATACCACATGACCTAGAAAGGCAACTTCTTTCAACCAAAATTCACATTTTTCATACTTGGCATACAACTTCTCTTCCCTCAATTTTTGCAGCACCACCCTCAATGACTTATATGCTCCTCCTCACTATGAGAATAAATGAAAATATCATCAATTAAGTCCACCACAAACAACTCAAGGTAGGTTTGAAGACCCTAATCATAAGATCCATGAAGATAGCCAGTGCATTGGTCAAAGAAAAGCCATAACCACAAATTCATAATGCCCATACCTATGAAACACCCCACATTTGCCTAGGAATGCCCCTATAATCGTAGTTTGCTTATATCTCAAAATGGGGATATTTAAACACCCGTCCACGTAGCTCGGAAAGACCCTATAATGCATTTTTTTAATATCTCAAAATTCGTGCAAAATTTCACAACTCTGACTTTATATTCTTTTTCAGAGGGTAAACTTGTGTGGGGTAATGAGTACCTACACGGTATACTTTATCCATGCCAAGAAAAATAATTTTTGGTGAAATTCCACAAAAACAGTAGTTGTCCGCGATGGGTCCGCGACGCCGACCTGACGCGGACTAGTTCAAATTTTTTTGAAAATTGTTCTTTTTATGCTGGGGAAATTGGGTAATAACCCTATACCTATATACATGAAAATCCCTCAGTCTCAAGCCATTTTGAGCCTTTAAAACCAACAAAAAACCTCTCAAAATCCTCTCTAATCTTCATCCATACTCAAGGTTTTCAAGAAGTCTTCTTGGAATTCAAGGAAACCAAGTCAAGACCCAAGTCCTCCTCAAGATTCAAGAGTCCCAAAACTCATCTAAATCTAAAGGATTTTCATTCAAGCTTCAAGTCTCCATTTCAAATCTTCTTCAAGAAACTCTCCAATGTCAAGGTATGTGAGTTTCTTTTATGAGGTCCTTTCACCCATGATGCCCAAACCTCTTTTTACTTAAAATTGCATGATTTAAAGTTGATTTACTAATGGGTCTTACTTATTATGAAAATTCACTGCACACTATGTTGGGGTTTATGAAATTGTGATTGTTTTAGCGCGTTTTGAGCTATGAATCCAAGATCTATTGTATGAGTTGATGAAGGGTTTTGATGTATGTTGCTTGAGGTTGTTACCAAGTATCTATTGAAAGTTTTACATTGAATTTTCTAGTATGATTTCACTTATGAATTGCTTGGTTTTACACTATCATTACACACCCACCATGTGTTTGATAAAATGTCTTTTAAGGATTCTTTAAGTTATGATTCAAATTACTCTATGATAACTTTGACCTTTCTAAAGATGTGTTTAAATCATTAAAATATTGATGATATTGTAGGGTTCGATTAAGCCCCTTTTTCTAAGATTATACCTCTTTGGAGCCTTTGATGTTAATGTTAATGCAAAGGATAATGTTGATAATGACCTATTTTTATGATAGAAGTTAGTCTCACCATTTGAGGTCAATGATGTTAAGAGCTACTCATGCCATGAATCTCTGTTTATTGCAAGTTATTAAAGTATGATCTCTTGCTATGTACTAAGATTATTTGTCCTTTATTTATGTATTGACTATGAGGGTGAGTCCGGTTGTTTGTCGTGACCCCTGCTCTTATCTATGTAATAGAGGTGTTATTGGACACATTATTTATCTATGCTATGAGCCTTGACTCTCTTGTTTCTTGATGTTATGATATGGAAGTTTACCCTTAGTCCCATTTCCCTTGTTTATGCTTATCTCTCATTGTCATTTTAATTGCTTCTGCGACCAAAGATATGTAATGATATGATATGAGGCTTTTTGGGAGTTCCTTTGCGTTCCCCATTAGTCGATCACGTTTAGGCCCTAGGGTTGGATCGTGACAAAGTTGGTATCAGAACACTAGGTTGTTAGATCCTTGGAGTCCAATGCACCACATTAATTAGAGTGTTATTCATGGTTGTGTTGTGCACCACAATTATGAATATGAGGCTATGAGACATTTTAGGAAATGTGTTCCCTTCTTTATGTTCTAAGTCATGCTACAAAGTTGAAGTAAGTTTTCCCCTCTAACAATTGTTCTTTGCTATGCTAGATCATGCATAACACAAGAGAAAGAAGAGTCTGCTCTCCCGAAGAACAACCGACTCATGGAGAATTCTAGGATGCACTTACTATATTAGCTCAAGTTGTGGCTAATCAAGCAAAACAAGGGGCCCATGCCCCTCATGCTCCTATTCCAGCATCTCGAGTGAGGGACTTTATGAGGATGAATCCACCGAAATTCTATGGATCTAAGGTAGATAAGGACCCTCAAGAGTTCATTGATGAGGTTTACAAGGTATTGGCTATCATAGGAGTTAGATCGAAGGAAAAGGCAGAGTTGGTGGCTTACAAACTCAAGGGGGTAGCATAAATATGGTTTAATCAATGGAAGAAAGAGAAGGGGGTTGACAATGTGGTTCTATGGGAGGAGTTCAAGGTGGCCTTTCTTTTCTTAATCAGTTCTTCCCTCTTGAGCTTAGGGAAGCTAAATTGGTGGAGTTCATGAACTTGAAACAAGGATCTTTGAGTGTGGGAGAGTATCCCCTCATGTTCAATCAACTTTCAAAATATGCCCTCCCAATTTGTGGCCGATCCAAGGTCTAGGATGAGTAAATTCGTGATGGAAGTATCCAACTTGGTGAGTGATGAGTGTTGGTCGGCTATATTGATTAGTGATATGGATTTGTCCCACCTCATGATTTATGCTGAACAACTTAACGGGGGAAGCTTAGAAAGAGGAAAACTGAGAGGTCCAAAAAGGCTCGATTTGATGGTAGCTTCCGAGGTCAAGAGTATGGTGATACTCTAAACAAGAGGGTTTCCAAAGATGGGGTGGCCAACCCAAAGTATCAAGGTGAAGGTGTTGGTGGGCAAGCTCCTCTTACATGCAACAAGTGTGGAAGATAGGTAACCTGAGAGATTGCTATGCCAGTTCGAGTGAGTGTTTTGGATGTGGTGGAATGGATCATAAGATGAGGCATTGTTCGTGGGTCCATAAAGATCATAAGGATGGTCGTCGACGTTCTCAACCATACCCCTCTAGGGGTCACTAGACTTGGCTTGGTGCTTCGCGGGTAAGTTGAAGGTTTTGATTTTGATGGATTCGGGTTCCACTATACCTTGCATTATTCCTTTTTGGTTGCTTATGGGCCTCTTGTGTGCCCTGAGTTGTTATGTGAACCTTTGATGTCTACCTCTTATTGAGTATATTGTTGCTAAGAATGTTCATAGGTGTTGTTCTGTGTTCATCTTGCCTTGTGACTTGTTGGAGTTGATATGGTAGAATTGATATCATGCTTGGGGTGCATTAGTGCATGCATATTATGACCCTAAAGATAGTAGAACCTGTAGAGTTAGAATCCAACTCCCTATAAACCTTTCTTTGAGTGGGAGGTTGTCAAATGGTAGCAAAGGAGGTATGTCCATTCTTGTCTTAAGGTCCAATTGATCTCTAAGGGTTGCCCCATATTCTTATTGTATAGGGTCTTGTTTTGTGATTTTGATTGAACTTAGTTTGTGGGATTGGAGGTTTTGAGGTAGTTTGGCTACTTGCATATCGTGTTTGCAATGAATGTAGAACCTGTAAGATTGTAAATATGATGGTTAAGGATAGTCGACTTATTTGGTCAACTACAACGGGTTAGTCACTTCCCTAAGCTTGATCTTTGTTTTGAGTTTTGCCTCTAAGTGGGGATGAGGGTAGGTGATATTTCTAAGTGTCTGTACTTGGGGGAACATTTGAGTATTGTTGGAGTTGTTGGTTGACTTATGCAACGGCTATGTTTATGGGTTTCATGAATAGGGTCTTAAAACTCTACATTGGCTTGTTGGAGGTGGCCTCTAGTGGTGAAGCATTGATTTATTTAGAGGTTGTGAATCATTTGGGGTATGTGTTGTAAGTCTTGGGAATGATAGGTTGTTTGCTAAATATGATAGGTCCAGATGAAGGGTAACAAGAAGGTCGTTAGAATACCTTAAGGATACAGACATGAGTGTGCATCATTTTCCTCGGTAAGGCTAATGGTTTGGTCGATGCTCTAAGTAGCTTAGCATGTGTTGATGATGGTGGTAAGAGGTGACTTGAGGGGTCTATCATTTTGCTAGATCAGGGGATTAGGTTGGAGGAAGTTTAGCATGGTGGTGTAGTATTCTTGATGGTTCAAAATCTTCTTTGGTTGAAGAGGTATAGATTATGCAAGGCCTTGATTCCGTCTTATTAGGGTTGGAAGTTTTGGGTGAAGAGATGGTAGAGTGGTGTCTCCCAAGGGGGGAGATGGTGGTTTATGGTACCAAGTGGACTAGGTGGGTTTAGGGTTGACAATTGAGTTTAGGATTGTGAGTCCTTGTAGGATGCACAGAAAGGTTGGTAAGGTTGTTTAAGGATTGGAATTACCTGTGGATTGGCTATGGGTTGCTCGATTTTTCACGCTTTTAGGTTGAGGGGATGTGTTGGCGACTTTAGTGTCATAGAACCCTTTTGAGGTTATGGGTGTTGTGTAGGATAAGTTGGCTTAGGAGAAGGTCCTGGTGGAGGTATTAGATGGAAGGGATGAAGAAGTTGACTAATGAGGACGTAGTGTTCGTCAAGATCCATTGGAAGAATCGCCAAGTCGATAGTGCCTCCCGGGGAGTTGGAGCGGGCATGGAAGAGAAATATCTATACCTCTTTCATTCTATTCAAGCTTATGATAATACGCTATGTCCTTTTATGATTCCGAGTCTTATGCTCCAGCCCCCATGTCACTTGCATGCATTCATGTTTATGTTGACAAGTTCATGATGATTTTGACACTCGTGATAAGATTTTGAAAATGGTGTTTTAAATGTGTTGTTGCATTCTTGTTGGGGCTGATTTGTTCATGATTACTCTTCTCATGTACGTTTCTTCGACATTCAGGGATGAATGCTCCCAAGGGGGAAATATTGAACTACCCCACACTAGCCTAGGAATACCCCCATAATTGTAATTACCTTATATCTCAAATCAGGGATATTTAAACACCCCTCCACTTAGCTTAGAAGGACCCTATAATGCATTTTTTTCAATATCTCAAACTCCATGCAGAATTTCACAAATCCAACTTCATATTCTTATTCAGAGGGAAAAATTGCGTGGGAAAATGAGTACCTACAAGGTACACTTTGTCCGTGCCAAGAAAAATAATTTTTGGTGAAACATCACAAAAACAGTAGCTGTCCGTGATGGGTTTGCGACGTGGACTAGTTTAAAAATTTTTGAAAATTATTCTTTTTACTCAAGGGAAATTACGTAATCACCCAATACTATAAAGACAAAAATCCTTCATTGTCAAGCCGTTTTGAGCCCTAAAAACCAAACAAAACCCTCTCAAAATCCTCTCTAATCTTCATAAAATTCTTCATTCATTCTTAAGGTTTTCAAGAAATCTTGTTGGAATTCAAGGAAATCAAGTCAATCCCTAAGTCCTCCTCAAGATTCAAGAGTCCCAAAAGTCATCCGAATCTAAGGATTTCATTCAAGCTGCAAGTCTCCATTTCACATCTTCTTCAAGAAACTCTCCAAAGTCAAGGTATGTGGGTTTCTATTATGGGTTTCTTTAACCCATGATGCCCAAACCTCCTTTTACTTAAAATTGCATGGTTTAAAGTTGATTTACTCATGGGTCTTATTTATTATAAAATTCTCTGCACACTATATTTGGGTTTATAAAATTATGATTGTTTTAGCATGTGTTAAGCTATGAATCCAAGATCTATTGTAAGATTCGAAGAACAGTTTTGATGTATATTACTTGAGAGAGTTACTAAGTATCTATTGAAGGTTTTACATTGAATTTTCTAGCTTGATTTCACTTTTGAATTGTTTGGTTTTACACTAACATTACACACCCAGCAAGTGTTTAATTAAATGCCTTTCAAGGATTCTTTAAGTTTCGATGATCTATTGGTTAAGTTATGATTCAAGTGACTCTATGATGATTATGAGCTTTTAAATCATGAAAACGTTGATGATGTTGTAGGGTTGGATTAAGCCCCCTTTTCTAAGATTATACCTCTTGTGAGCCTTTGATGTTAATGTTATGCAAAGGATAATGTTGATGATGACCCATTCTTATGATTGAAAGCTCACCATTTGAGGTCAGTGATGTTAAGAGCTACTCATGTCATGTCTCTATGTTTATTGCAAGTTATTAAAGTATGATCTCTTGGTATGTACTAAAATTATCTTTCCTTTATTTATGTATTGACTATGAGGGTGAGCCCGGTTGTTTGTTGTGGCCCCTGCTCTTATCTATGCAGTAGAGGTGTTTTTGGACATGTTATGTACCCATACTATGAGCATTGACTCTCTTGTTTCTTGATATTATGATATGGAAGTTTACCCTTGTCCCAATTCCCTTGTTTATGCTTATCTCTCATTGTCATCTTAATTGCTTTCGTGACCAAGGATGTGTAATGATATGCTATGAGACTTGTTTGAGGTTCCTTCAGGTTCCCCATTTGTCGGTCACATCTAGGCCCTAGGCTTGGGTCATCACAACCCAGTCTGGAAGGCCGTCTTGGGATGTCGCGCTCCCTCACCCTCACTTGATGATATCTGGATCGAAGATCAATCTTAGAGAAGTGGCTAGCCCCTTGAAGGTGGTCAATCAAATCATCAATCCTTGGTAGAGGATACTTATTCTTTATAGTGATCCTATTAAGTTGCTGGTAGTCAATACACATTCTAAGGGATTGGATAGGCCTAATAAATCCCTTCTCCAACAAATCCCTCAATTGCTCCTTCAACTCCTTTAACTCCACCGGGGCCATGTAGTAAGGGGGAATAGAAATGGGATGAGTATCGAGAAGGAGGTTTATACCAAAAATCTATTTCCCTTTCGGGAGGAACATCGGGAAGGTCATTTGGAAAGACATCAAGAAACTCACTAACCATCGAAACTGACTGCATGGGAAGGACTTTGGACTCAATATCCCTAACCCTCACATGATGATAGAGACACCCTTTAGAGATTAACCTTTGGGCTTTAATGCAAGAGATGAACCTACCCTTGACCACCACATCATGACTCTCCACTCAAGAACGAGTTCATTTGGGAATTGGAACTTGACCCTACGCGTTCTACAATCAATAAAGGCATAATATGTATGCAACCAATCCATCTCAAGAGTGACATCAGAATCCACCATATCCAACCCAATAGGATCACAAGGCAACTTTTTACGATAAATGCAAATGGGACAATCTCTTTTAACCTTTATTGCAACAATAGATACACCAATGGGATTAGACACCTCATAAGACTCAAACAACAATTCGGGAACAACATGAAACTTTTTGCCTATAAAAGGAGTGACAAAAGAAAGAGTGGCACTCGGATGTATCAATGCATACACATCAAAATCAAAGACTTTTAACATATAGGTGGCAACATCGGGCACCTCATCCACCCCTTGTCTCCCTTACGGTGCATAAAACCGATTGTGCCTCGAGGCACCACCTTGTTGACCTCCTCTCCCAAAAGGAACCACATTAGCATCCCAGCCTTGTGGATGAACATCCTTACTATTGTTGCGATTACATGGACAATCCATTACCTTATGCCCATCTTCCCCACGACTATAACAAGCATTAGTAGCTCTCAAGCATGGACCACCATGACCCTTAGCACACTTTGGACACATGGCATTGGGCCCCGCACCACCATCACCTTGGACCCTTAGGTTGTCATTGGCAAGCCTTTTATTAGGAGCATGAGAAGACCCTAGGCCTTGAAGAAACTGGCCACCTTTGAGACTTTGGAACTTACCATCAAAATGGGCCCTCTTGGCCTCATTCCCCCTTCTCTTTCTCAACTTCTCCCCCTCCAATTGTTCAACATAAGTCAAAAGGCAGGACAAGTCCATGTCACGTATTAACATAGCGATACAACATTCTTCGCTCACCAAATCTCCACCCATAACAAACTTATTCATCCTAGACCTCGTATCGGCAACCAAATATTGAGTATTTAGAGAGTTGGTTGAACTTGTGGAAATACTCCCTCTTACTCATAGATCCTTCCTTCAAATTCATGAAATCCAACATTTTGGCCTCCCTAAGCTTAAGAGGAAAGAAACAGTTGAGGAAAGTCACCTTAAACTTCTCCCATAGAACCATATTGTTGTTCCCCTTCTCCTCCTTCCATTGAGTATACCATATTTGGGCCACCCCCTTGAGTTGGTAAACTGCCAATTCCGCCTTCTCTTCCGACCTCACACCCATGATAGCCAACACTTTGTATACCTCATCAATAAGCTCTTGAGGGTCCTCATCCACCTCAGACCCTTGAGCTCTGGTGGTTCATCCTCATAAAGTCTCTTACCCAAGATGCCATAGTAGGAGCATGAGGGGCTTGGGCCTCTTGGTTGGCTTGGTTAGCCACAACTTGAGATAGAAGGTGAGAGCATCCTGGAGCCTCCATGGGCCAGTTGTTCCTCAGGTGTGCATCTCTTCTTCCTCTTGTGATAGGCATGATCTAGCATAGAAAAGAACATTCATTAGAGGGGAAACCTTACCTAACTTCTATAGCACAACATAGAGTAAGAAGAAAGGAAACATTTCCTAGAACATCTCATAGCCTCTTACACATAGTTATGGTGTACCACACAACCATGAATAAGACACTAATCGACGTGGTGTATTGGAGGCCGAGGACCATTAACAATGTAGTGCCTTGATACCAAGTTTGTCACGACCCAAGCCTAGGTCCTCGACATGACATGACAAATCGGGAACCTGAAGGGACCCCAATGAAGCCTCTTAACATATCATCACACATCCTTAGTCGCGGAAGCGATAAAATAACATTAGTAGATAGAAAAAGGGTTAATACGGGGCTAAGGGACTTCTTTCATATCATAGACATCAAAGTGTCATGCGAGTCAAAGCTCATAGTATCATTACATAACTTGTTCAACAATATCTCTCTAAACATAGAACTTAGCAGGGACCAAGACAAACAACCGGGTTCACCCTCATAGTCAAAGCATACAATAAAAGGAAAGAGAGACTTTATACCTAGCATAGGACCAAAGACATTGTGTTAGAACCCGTAAGTCCTTAATTGGTTCAATTTGGTAAAGTTTGGGACCAAATGTAAATTTCTTCTAAAGTGT
>JAOTQR010041730.1:0-15298 GCA_025774065.1 Solanum ossicruentum | reverse complement strand
TTAGGATTCTTTGATTATTAATTCTCCTAATACCTCTTACCATAAATAATTTTCTCTTACCATATATTTTATGACTCATTAGTTTTTAAAATATATTTTTTCTTGCTATATATGTAAGGATTCTTTAGTTATTAATTCTCATAATACATCTTTCCCATGTATTCGAGCCTTCTTAATTTCTTAAAATCTATTTTTCTTTCATCAAATATTTTAGAACTCAATTTTAAATATTTTTAAATGGAATCAAATAATAATCTTTCTAATGACCTTCATATTTTTAAAGTTGACTTTCATTTTCTTGTAGTTAACTTTATTTTTATTAACATGTTTTATATATAACATGCAAATAATATAACTCTTTAGATGACAATTTCTTATTGACAAACATAACATAAATTTTAAATTATTATTGATTTATCCATAGTTTTTTTCTTAACATAGACAAATTATAGACTATTTTAATAATATATTCTTAGTATATTTCTACTCTAACAATACAAATTTATAATGAATAGTGCAAAAAAAATGATACAATTAATATTAGGAATAAAATTATTTCAAAGAATTGTCGGGTGCTATTAGTAGGTTTATTATTACTAAAAATAATAAATTGCTATTGAATGTTGCTTACTCTCTCTGAGCATGAATGCTACTTCAAACGACTGTCTTCCCTTATTTGTGTGATACTTTTTACGACTTTGAATTAGAAACATGAAATTAATTTGTTCAGAGAAAATTCATGTATAGTTATTTAAAAATTAAATAATTACTTGTAGTAAGATAGATATTTCAATAATAAATACCATTTAATCCAAATTTGATGTAAAAAATAAATGCATTACTTACCAACAAGACAAATCATCAAATGTCATCGTCAACTCTTTTTCTATTTTTTCGAAAAGGTAGAATTCATGAATTATGCTATGAACGCTGCAAAATAAAGTAAAATTGCGTCATTAGAAAATAAATGATCTAAATAGATAAATACAAAATACGACAACATAAAAAAAATTGAACGACGTGAGATGAATAGAGGTAAAAATTTCAAAAGAAAAATATTACGAATTATATGTAAAATAACAATATAATCCTTTTCAACTTATTTATTTATTTATTTATTTATAAAGGTCCTATATATAGAGATTCTATCACTAATTAGAACCTATGACAAATTAGGAGTCCTACCATGGTTAGAAGTCCTTATTTAGAAATAGAGAGAAGACATAAATTCACCATTGATGTTGTCCCAAATTTTAAAAAAGACACCCCAACTTTGCGAGTGGCTATTACCCCACAAATCTATTTATTTTCTTTGTAAATGCACCATTTTGATCCATTTTTTGGTCAGTCTTGCCACGCCCCGGGAGGGTACCTATGCGCAACTGACACTCGGAGACTATTGCTAGTCACCAAGCGGACCACCTAGTATCATTGCATTCGTTCAATCAATTCATAAACGAAAGATTAAATCGAATAATAAACTATCAGTGGGCTATTACAATCACTATCATAGAATAATACGAAGAAGTATCTCAATAGGAAACAAGCGGGAAATGAACAATCCCGACACTAACCATCAATTATCTATGTCTACGAAGCCTCTATGACTAACATCTAGGAAGGTACCATGACAGGTCATGGCTACTACAATCAAAGGAAAACACTGAAATAAAGCTAATGAAATAAATATCCTCTGAATGCAGGGGAAGACTCACCACAGTCTGAATAATGAGCTCTGAAGTCACTGAAACAAGAAAAAAAACTGGGTTTTAGCTGACCTTTCTCCTTCTTAAACTATGAAACGGAACTAATGTAAAACAGATCATAAAATGATCCTCTGTCTACAGAATTTGCATCATAAAATGATACAACGCCAAAAGGGCATTAGTACGTGGGATGTACTGTATGTAAAACGGGCTAAAGTAAACAATTCGCAATAACAATAGCTCATTCTCAACTCAGAGTAAAGGATAGAATTCTATCACCTCACTATCCGTCAAGACATCATACAATCACATCAACATCAGAGTACTTTCAACAAGGAAACCTATCTAAGAGTTTCTATAACTGACAACCACCACCTATGAGCTCGGTGATGATACAACAAAGAGATATCGTTACCACATCCGTTTGGTACCTTGCAAGGATACAGGATAAGTCTATCGGGGATCCCAAAAGAAGTTTGTCAAGCCCTCTGTGGGACAAAGGAAACATCAGCTTTTGCGGTCCAATTTTCTCCTACGCTAGCCACGTAGTTAATGAGTACGAGTGGACTCTTACCCATTTCAGTGCTAATACTCCATCCAGGACTCAATATGCTCATGACTTTATCAATGTCAGATTAGTCATACAGCCAAACCCCCCTATCAGGAAAGGTCCTCCTCTCATCTATCATTCTATCAACTCAAGAAGTAAATTCTTCCTTTCAAACTCTTATCTAAACTCATTTAAACCTCAAAGATATCACTTTCATCTATTTCAGCCATCACAACACTCATCGCAAGACTCAGACTTCATCAATCATCACATTCAAACAATCAAAGCTCTAGACATTACCCCTAAGTTCGTTCTTGCAGTGTTAAATAAGGGGAAACATGTAATTTAGGTAAACAGTCATACAATAATGCATATTATCAGTAGATACAAGAATGATGATCATCAATTTGAGATAACATATATAAATTAAATATAATGTTCAAGAATTAAAGATAATGTTTAAGAAGTTCTTCAAGAATCACTACTTAAGACCCATCAACTAACAATTTACAACTTAATCTACATATTGGGGCACATGGAAGAACAATTCCATGTTTTTGGGTAGCCTTCACATACCTAGAATTGAAGATTGTACAAACCCTCAACAAGAATCGAACTCGAAATTGGAATTCCTCAACCTCTCTTCTTCTTCTCCTCTCAGAACTTACATTTTGCCTTAGAATAATATGGGTTTTGAAACTCTTTCGTACAAAATAAGCCTTAAAAACATGTTTTGGGTTATTAAAATAGGTTAGGAAGGACCAAAATGCCCTTCCCGCAATTAAGAAAAAAGTCTGAAAATATTTACACTGGTCCACATCTCGCCAGGGGCGCGGACCAGTGCATTTTCATTTTTCTGCAAATTCTAAAATCAAGTCAAAAAAATGAAAAAAAAGATATATGTAGGTACGCTTTCTGTCCGCGTCGCACCAAGGATGCGGACAGACACTGCACGGACAAAAATTAGCGAAATTTTTACTTTCGCTCCGATTGCTCTTAAATCGGGTCAAGATAATGTTTTTCCTCGATTTTTTGTGCTGATCGCAAATTTGATCTCGAATTTTCCATCAGAGCTAAGACGCGTTGTACGCATGATTACATTTTAGGGGCATTTCGATAATTTAATGGGGTGTTAGATCATCTCTCCCTTGGGATCATTCGTCCTCAAATGATGATTAAAGATAGAATAAAGCATGAGTAACCTCAAAACTCGCTTCATTTCTCACTCGGGAACTCTCGAACTCTCGCTATCTATCACCTACCTATCTCAATCTTGGGCTTGGGAATAGAATCAATGCATCTAATCAAAAAGGAAATTTCAATAACTTTAAGGATAGGGATATTACCTCCAAAATCATCATCATTTGGCATGAATAGGTACAGGTATTTGAGTTTCATTGTTTCCTCAGCTCCCCACGTAGCTTCCTCAACAATTTGATTACTTCACAGGACCTTAACAGAGTCTATCTCTTTATTTCTCAGCTTACGGACTTGTCAGTCAAGGATATGGACTAGAATTTCTTCGTAAGATAGGCTATCCTTCACCCTCGTACTCTCAATAGGATTTGTCATGCCCTAAGAGGGTACCCAAGATATAACTGGCACCCAAAAACTATTGCTAGTCCCCAAGCGAACTACTTGGCCTCATCACAGTCATTTAATAAATAAACTCTACCAATCAGCGGAAGATATAAGGAAGTAAATAGGCACATCTCATCTCGTCTCAAGATAATATTATAAATAAATGGCTTGTAGAACGAAACTAGCTTACGTCAATCAAAATGAAGCTAATCAAATCTAACTCTAAAGCACGATAAAATAAATATAATGAATCATTCGAAGTAGGAGAGGCTCACCAATCAGCTGAAAGTCTCAAATCCTCAATGATGCGCCTGTTGACGATCTCCAAATCTTGTATCTACATCATGAAATGATGCAGTCCCAGAGGGGGACGTCAGTACGTGAAATGTACTAATATGTAAAATAGTGGAATGAAACTGAAACAGGTAGAATAATATAGAAACAATAATCAATATCAAGGATAATAAAAGTCATCATGTCAAATTTCTATCCAAAATAAGAATAAAGAGTAGACAAGTGATCCATCAACCAATCAACTCATTAATCAAATCAAATTCATCTAAGAAGGACTCATCTCATCTCGACTCATCTCATCTCATCTAGACTCAGATTACTCAGTTTAGGAACTTTCTAGGAGTTTCTCTTAACTGAAACAACCATTTATGAGGCAAGGGCTGTACAATAATCACGCTGATATTGCCACAGCCATCCCATACTTGCCAGGTAAGGGACAAATATGATCCACAAGGAATCTAAACTCAGCCATCCTCTATTAATATTAGGGATATAAACTCGAGAGGGGACTATGAGATTTAATGGTTCAATCCTCCCCTATGCTGGGTCGGCGTAGGTAATGAGTGCAAGTGATACTCACTATTACTCATTTCAGTTCTCATTCTCCTCCCAAGACTCAATGCTCATAAGACTCCTCGTCACCATCTCAAGTAGCCTCATAAAGACACTCATCATCTCAATTAGTCTTATGGAAACTCTCATAATCTCAATTAACTCAACTAAAGGGTCCTCTATTATTTCAGGGACTTTAAATCATCTCAATGAACTCAAGGACTCAGATCATCAATTATTAGAAGTCGTTTAGACATAACATCAAGAACTCAATTATGAAGAAACATAGGATCATCAAGCTAAAATAACTCAACCTCATACTCAAATCAAAGTTTCCATCAACGTACTCACGTCAAGGCTCTAGACTCTATCCTTAGTTTCATTCATGTATGCTTTCAAAAGTTAACATATAGGGATTATACAATATCTCATGAAAAGTATTCAATTCAAGAAAACAAGTTTATGATGATCATCAACATATAAGAATACATGTATTAGATACAATTTTCAAGAAAACAATCAAGAAAGTATTTCAAGAAACATATATGGGGACTTATGGACTCTCAACTCATCTATGACCATCTATGGGACACATGGGAGAATAATCTCATGCTTTCGTTTAGCCTTACATACCTGAAAAGTTGATATTACCATCAAAATTTGATGAATACTAGCTTTCTTGGAGAAAATCCTCGATCTCGGTATTTATTTTAGAGTGAAAGAACTTGGAAAATCATTATTTAAAGAGCTTCTCTTTGATTCTTGAATTCTTGATTTAGAATCTTTAGAGTTCTTGATGAAGAACCCTAATTCTTGAAGCGGAAGAATCAATAAATCCTTTCTTGGGATTCTTGAATTCATTTTCTTGAAACCCTAAATTATGATTTAATATACTATTAGAGATTCATGAATAGAAGAAGAAATTTGGGTTGGATAGATTGAAATTTATGAAGAATAACTTGCCTTGAGGATGAATCTTGAGAGCTAATCCTAACTTTGATGACTTTCTTGATGATTCTTGGGCGTTTATGTTTAGGAGTGAAGGAGAGGGTTTTGATTATGAAAACTTATGTTTTATGTATTTTGAGACCTTATATAGACCCCCAAAGATTTTGTGATAAAATTACCCTCAAAATAAAAATAAAAAACGTCATTTATCTCATCCATAAAGGGTTCGCATTCAGTTCGCGACGCGGAACCGTCGCGTATCTTTAGACAGCTCTGCATGCCTTCACTAAAATAGTCATAACATTCTACTCCGAACTCATATCAAGGTGAAATTAAATGCATTGGAAAGAAAATTCAAATACCTCCGATTTGATATATTATGGGTTACCAAATTCATTATACTTTAGGAGATATGATCATTTGAAATTGACCCTTCTATCGACTCATACGAAAACTTAGTTACTAGAAATTCTTTGGACCTGGCTTGATGTAAAAGGGGTTGGGAATGGACCGAAATTCCCCTCAAATAAAATAAAATTTTCACTTTGGAATCTAATCCTCGTCAAAACAATTTGAAAGAAACATAAGTGTGCATCTACGACAGGTCTGCGTTGCGGCTCTGTCGCGCATCCACACTGGAATTCGATTTTGGATAGAAAAATAATTTTTCGATCTGGTTGCTCTAAAATTTGAACGAAACCATTTTTCCACTCAATATTCCATGTTAATAGCATATCCAGTCTCAGATTCACAAACAAAGCATGGAAAGACACGTTATGCGTATGATTCCATTCTAGGGTTATTTTGGTAATTTTACCAAGCGTTACATCATCTCTCCCTCGAGATTATTCATCCTCAAATGATGAGTGAATGTGGATATCAAGATACAAATAGAATCAAAACTCATCTTAGCATTTACATCTATCAGTCAGTCTTTCGACTCTTCATCACTCGCAACAATCTCTATTCAGGCTCAAGAATAGTCAATTGACTCAAGAATAGGAACCTCAATTAAGTCAAGGGTAAGAACATTACCTTCAACATTCTCATCATTAGGCACTAATAATGTTCAAGACTCTTCTTATCAATCACTCAACAAATTAAACTATCGACCCATTCGATCGATCACAAATCACTCAGAATAGACAAATCGTTTCAGATCAAGAGTAGAGATATTCTCTCAGACATTTTCATCCTCAAGCATGAATGGAATGTTGAAACTCAATCAATTCAAATCATTTAAAATGCTTTGACAATCAGCCCTTCGAACTCAGGAAGAAAAACATCAACTCTAATCGAGAATGGGACCATTGATGCATAAGACTCTATGTATAACTCTCGAGCTTAGCACCTCATGTCAATTGTGCTCCTTTCTAGGGTAGTCTACTCTATCAACTTAAGCTTATAGCTCCTATTCAACTCTCTATTTATCCACATCCTCTTATTCCATTCAAGCCTACTTCTAAGCCTCAAGGTGTTACTCTTAAGACGACCATATTCGTATAAAGCAAATCATCAATTTGTAGCTCCATACCTTCACAGGGGCTTTCATTAAAAGATCACTAGTCCTTTTCACTACTTTACTATCATGAAGTCTTCGATAGTCTGTCGTCAATACTCGCATAACAGTAACCACACATTCAAGCCAATCACTTCTTACCACTTCAACTATGTCTTACAATTTTCAAGCCTACTTAGCACTTCTACATCCACCATTCAATGAGCTCCTACTCAATTACATATTATATTGTCTCATCTCTCCCCTCCCTACCCCTATATGACACAAGTATAACACTAATGTCACAATAAGGATACATTCACTCCTCACTCTCTCTCATCGACTATCACTCTTCCAATCTCATATATATTTCTATCAACACTGTAAACCCGAATCACTCAAAGAACTTGGAACAATGATCATTAGCACAATTTAATCGAGAAATCTTATTTGAGAATTTCATAATGAAGAACAATCTCTCTCGTCTATCAAGACTCATTCTGAGTTCACAGAAGTATATGTAGGGTAAAACTCAGGTCACTTCTCCCTCAACATAGGATTGGAAACACATAGATCCATGGGATAAGATCAAAGTTAATCAATAAATTCATCATTTTTCATCCTCATAATTCAACATGAATAACAATCAGCAAGTGGTATATGGAACCAAGCCATAGGCATGACAGTCGTATACTAGACGGGAATAGAGCATTACCTCAATGGAAGAATAAGGAACATATGATATGACAAGAAAATTAATGTCTCGTCTCGATCAACCCATCTCCATCAAACTTAAGATCTACTTTGGTTTCTCACGTCACCATCTCCCCCTTAGCTCAAGGGTCATCTCTCAAGTTTCGTGAATCAAATCCCTCTATTAGGCTATAAGCATATACTTCCACACGATCAAGGAATCCCTATTCATAAGAGTAGGCATCTTAAACTCTTCTATCATTCTATAGTCACATAAATAAATTAGTCACTAAGACTCTCTTCAAAGATACCACTCTCAGCTCCCTCTTGTCTCTATGGAAATCTCTCTCTATATTTGTTGCTCTTAATGGTGTACATAACCACTTTCCACAACTTTTACAACCTAACCTCTTCTTTTGCCTACTAACCCTCAGCTTTCGTGCTCTCATTAACTCATTTGTATAAAACTTAGACTATAAGGGAAAAAATCATCATTGTCTATCCATACGTCCCAATCAACTCAGTTGCTGGGATGATAAGGAATGTTTACATCAGCTTACTACATATTGACAACTCAAATATACTATCTACATTCTTATAGCATTCGTTAGTTTGAGCTTTACTCATCTTTACACAATCATAGACACATATCTTAAGTCTCTTCTTATCTATTGAGCTATCCTCGTTTCACTCATCTTACCTAAGGGGAGCTTATATTCTGCCCATAGCATCACGTTCCTTACAACTTAGTGCCACTCACCTATTCAGTCATATCTCCTTATCTGAGTAAGGCTTATACCTTAATGAATCTCATGAACTATCACTTAAAACTCATAAGCCTAATTTAGATCTATCATATTGAAAACACTATTTCCCCCTATTCAACATCTTGACTTCACCCTCAATAGTGTGGATACTACAACATCTCAACATACACTCCCTTCTACTTTGAGCATTCTCTATCACATTCTAACAATAACTCTTTCTCTGTACCTCAACATGAAAAATCATGGGATACTTACTACTTTTTCGTCAAAACTTATGGCAATCGACTCATCACCATATTACTTACCTAATAGATAACTGCTCTAGTCACAAGTCTCAATCATCTATCACTCTCACTGTCTCTTCCTTTCCTTTATTAGTTCTTCTTGGAAGCATGATCACAATTGCATAATGCATAACACAAGAATTAAAAGAGAGTTTTTATAGAGTTTAACTCTATCGCACGAATTGTAAGAAGAAATAAGTGTAACAATTCCTAACGTCCTATAGCCTCCTGGTTATAAAGTGTGGTGCACAACACACCCGTAAACAAGACTCTACGAGACACGATTTCATAGACTCCATAGGACACTTGAACTCGTGCTCTGATACCAAATTATCATGCCCCGGAAGGATACCCTAGACATAACTGACACCCTGAGTCTATTGCTAGTCCCCAAGAGAACCACTTGGCCTCATCATAGTCATTCAATAAATAAATTCTACCAATCAGCGGAAGACATAAGGAAGTAAATGGGTGCATCTCATCTAGTCTCAAGATAATATTATAAATAAAAGGCTCGTAGAATGAACTAGCTTAACAAGTTTTAACGTCAACATCTAACTCTAGTCTTTGAAACCTTTATCACTATCAAGTGGTGCCAATGATAGACTCATGGCTACCTCAATCAAAATAAAACTAATAAAATCTAACTCTAAAGTAAGATAAAATAAATATGATGAATCCTCCGAAGTAGAGGAGGCTCAACAATCGGCTGAACGTCTCAAAATCCTTAATGATGTGCCTTTTGACGATCTCCAAATTTAGTATCTACATCATGAAATGATGCAGTCCTATAGAGGGACGTCAGTAAGTGGAATGTACTAATATGTAAAATAGCTCAATGAAATCGAAACAGGTTGAATAATATAGAAACAACAATCAATATGAAGGATAGTAAAAATCATTATGTCAAATGTCTATTTAAAGCAATAATAAAGCAGTTTGGGAACTTTATGGAAGTTTCTCTTAACCGATAACAACCACTTATGAGGCAACAGTTGTACAACAATTACGTTGATGCTACCACTGTCATCCCATACTTGCCAGGTAAGGAACGAACATGATCCACAAGGAATCTGAACTCAGTCATCCTCTATTGATTTCAGGGATGTAAACTTGAGAGGGGACCATGAGATATAATGGTTAATTCCTGTCCTACGCTGGGCCGACATAAGTAATAAGTGCAAGTGTGACTCACTCTTACTTATTTTGGTGCTCGATGCTCCTTCCAAAACTCAATGCTTATAAGACTCCTCATCACTATCTCAAGTAGCCCCGTAGTGCCACTCATCATCTCAATTAGTCTCATAGAGACTCTCATAATCTCAATTAACTCAACTCATGGGTCCTCTATTATTTCAGGGACTTTAACTCATCTCAATGAACTTAATGCTCATTTAAGAACTTAAGGACTCAGATCATCAATTAGAAGAAGTCATTTAGACATAACATCAAGAACTCAGTTATGAAAACTTATAGGATCATCAAGCTCAAATAACTCATCCTTATACTCACATCAAGATTTCTATCAACATACTCACGTCAAGGCTCTAGACTCCATCCCTAGGTTCATTCATGCATGCTTTCAAAAGTTAACATATAGGTTTTATACAATATCTCATAAAAGTATTCAATTCAAGAAAACAAGTTTATGATGATCATTAACATATAAGGATACATGTAATGGATACAATTTTCAAGAAAATAATCAAGAAAGTATTTCAAGAAATATATATATATGGAGACTCATGGACTCTCAACTCATCTATGACCATCTATGGGGCAAATTGGAGAACAATCCCATGCTTTCGTTTAGCCTTACATACCTGAAAAGTTGATATTACTATCAAAATTTGATGAATACTAGCTTTCTTGGAGAAAATCCTTGATCTCGATAGTTCTTTTAGAGTGGAAAAACTTGGAAAGACATTGTTTGAAGAGTTTCTCTTTGATTCTTGAATTCTTGATTTAGAATCTTTAGAGTTCTTGATGAAGAACCCTAATTCTTGAAGAGGAAGAATCAATAAATCTTTTTTTGGATTCTTGAATTTATTTTCTTGAAAGCCTAAGTTATGAGTTAAGATAATATTAGAAATTCATGAATAGATGAAAAAATTTGGGTTGGATAGGTTGAAATTTATGAAAAATAACTTACCTTGAGGATGAATCTTGAAAGTTAATCCTAACTTTGATAACTTTCTTGATGATTCTTGGGTGTTTATATTTAGGAGTGAAGGAGAGAGTTTTAATTATGAAAACTAACATTTTTATTCGTTTTGGGACCTTATATAGATCCCCAAAGATTTACGATAAAAGTATCCTCAAAATAAAAATGAAAAATGTCATTTATCTCATCCAGAAAGGGTCCATGTTGGGTCCGCGACGTGGAGCCATCGCGCACCTTCAGATAGCTCTGCATACCTTCACTAAAATGGTCATAACCATTCTATTTCGAACTCAGATTAAGGTAAAATTGAATGCATTGGTAAGCTAATTTAAATACCTTCGATTTGATGTATTATGGGTCACCCAACTCATTATACTTTAGGAGATATAATCATTTGAAGTTAACCTTTCTATCGACTCATACGAAAACTTAGTTGATAGAAATTTTATAGACATGTCTTGATGTAAAAGATCTCTTATATTCATTTATTGAACTTAAGAGGGGTTGGGAATAAACCAAAATGCCCCTCAATTTAAATCAAAATTTTCACTTTGGAATCTAATCCCCGTCGAAAATAAGTGTGCATTCGTCATAGGTCCGCATCGCGACTCTATCGCACATCCACACTAGAATTCGATTTTTGATCAAAAAATTATCTTTTGATCTGGTTGCTCTAAAATTTGAACGAGACCATTTTTCACTCAATTTTCCATGTTGATTGCATATTCGATCTCGGATTCGCAAATGGAGCAAGGAAAGACACGTTATGCGCACGATTCCATTCTAGGGGTATTTTGATAATTTTATCGGGCGTTACAGAAATTCTAAGGCAGGACCCCCCAAACACTTCTTTAACATTGATACATGGAGCACCGGGTGAACTTCATCTAGCTCGGAAGGTAATTCTAGCTTATAAGCAACCTTCCCTATTCTCTTTACAATCTGGTATGGTCCGATATAATGCGAACTCAACTTCCCCTTCTTCCCGAACCTCATAACACCTTTCATGTGTGACACCTTCAAATACACCTAACCATCCACCTTCAATTTGAAATCTCTTCTTCTTACATCTGTATATGATTTCTGATGACTCTGGGCTATTTTTAACCTTTCTCTGATGACTTTCACCTTCTCCATAGATTGGTGTACGAGATCCGGTCCAATTAACTCAACTTCACCAACCTCGAACCAGCTAATCGATGATCTGCATCACCTCTCATATAATGCCTCATAAGTGTCCATCTAAATGCTGACATGGTAGTTATTATTGTATGCGAACTCACTCAATGGTAGATGATCATCCCAATTTCCTTTGAAGTCGATGACATATGCTCTCAACATATCCTCCAAAGTCTGAATGGTGCACTCAGCCTGTCCATCCGTCTGAGGGTGAAAAGTTGTGCTCAGATGTACTTTTGTGCCCAATCTTTTCTGAAAGGATATCCAGAAATTGAGAGGTAAATTGAGCTCTTATGTCCGAGATGATGGATAAGGGAACCCCATGCAACCTCACAATCTCACGAATATACAGTCGGGCATACTCGTCAGCAGTGTAAGTTGTCTTGACTGCCAAGAAGTGGGCTGATTTCGTCATCCTATCAACGATCACCCATATCGAATCATGCTGCTTTTGGGATATTGGTAAGCTCATGATGAAATCCATGTTGATCGTCTCCCACTTCCATTCTAGAATTTCAAAATTCTGAGCTAACCCGCATGGTCTCTGATGTTCAACCTTAACATGTTGACAATTGGGGCATTTAGAAACAAATTCGGCAATGTCTTTCTTCATCCCATTCCACCAATAGACTTCTCTCAAGTCTTGGTACATCTTGGTGGAACCGGGGTGAATAGAATATCTAGAGCTATGAGCTTCTGCCTTGATCCTATCTCATACACCGTCGACATCGAGCATGCATGATCTTCCTTGATACCTCAACACCCCATCTCCTCCTTTGGAGAAACCATCACCTTCTACTTGTGAATTACTTCTTTCAATTGGGACAAGATAGGGTCTTGGTCTCGCTTCTCCTTCACTTCTGACACTAAGGAGAAAGCAGAACCATTCTGAACATTGACCCCGCATTCGTTGTTCTCCTCAAGGTGCACTCTCAGTCGAGCCAATCTATGCACTTCCTTCACTAGTTCTCTCTTCCTTCCTGCACATGGGTAGTGCTACCCATAGATATCTTACTAAGAATATCAGCAACAATGTTAGCCTTACCTGGGTGGTAGAGAATACTCATATCATAATCCTTGAGCAACTCCAACCATCTCCTCTGCCGCAGGTTGAGCTCTTTCTGGCTGAACACGTACTGCAACCTTTTATGGTCAATGAACACGTCCACATGCACTCCATACAAGTAGTGACGCCAGATTTTAAGTGCGAGCACCACTGCTGCCAACTCAAGATCATTAGTTGCATAATTCTTGTAGATAGTTAATTTTTGACCAAACCTAATTTATCTACCTTTTAGTATTTAAATATTTATTTATGTATTTTTCCAAATTGATATTTTTATTTTAATCTTATTTATAGTAGGTTTGTTTAAAGTATTTGAAAATTACAAAAATAGAATGATATTTTTAGATAAGTTTGTTTTAATGTATTTATAAAATATACAGAAATATGTTTTTTTTTAGATTTTAACAAACTAGATTTTTTTTCCTTTAAAAATTATAAGTGTAGATTAACTGTTTAACTTTTTCAAAATTATGCTAGCTTAAAAAATTAAATAATTTACCATTCTTCTATAAATATTTACCTATATATATAACAAAAAAGGAAAAAGAAAAAAGAAAAAGAAGGAATTCTATTCCCTCACACCTACTTGGACCCCCACACACATTCCACTAACTAAAAGCCTAAAACTACTCCCCCATTAAAAAAATTAAATTTTTTTAAATATAACACAAATCTCTCAACTCTTCTTATTTTTCTCAACTCCCACACCCTACACTCTCACTATAATACAACTTCCTTACCCACTCTCTCCATATAATAAAATATAATAATAAAAAGAAGGTTTTTTTGGAGTCTAAGAAAGAGATTTTCAAAAGAGTATAGATTTCAAGGAAAAAAAGAGTGTACACATTCAAAAAGAGAGGATACACAAAGAAGAAAAAATCTTCAAGCCTTTGCTGAATTGAGTTTAGTTCTTGTTCGAGTCTCCGATGGCAAAGCTCGTGATCTTTCTTGTAATTAGTTCATCACACAGGTTCTTTTTAAAGCTTATCTATTTATTTTATTTATTTCTTTGTAAAAGCTCTTGTCGAGAATTGAATTGTGAATGGATTCAATATACAATACATGCTCAAATTTGAATTCATAATTAGTAAAATTAGAAGTTAATAAATAGATGAAAAACTCCATTGCAAGTAGAGATTTGAATCGTTATTGAAATTTGGGGAGAAGTTTTCGCTCTTGAAGTATTTAATTGGACTTTTAGTTATGAATGAATACTGCAAAAAAAAGTTATGAATATGTAAACATGAGTGTGTTATTTATTTAACTAGGATACATAAAAATGTAAAACAAAAAAGGACTGATAAACAGTTAATCTATTCCTAATTCTTAGCAACATGTAAAAATGAGATAGAATTTGTACCCGTTTTTAAAAAAAATATTTTTGAAATCCAAACCCATGGTAATTAGTTGGTTACTGCATTTTAAAATTCTTTTGGAAAATATTAACTAGCAAAAGTATTGGGAAAGTTACCTTTCTAATTTTAGTTTTAACTTGAATTCTAATTAATAATACAAATGCATAAATACTGTCTTTGCCTCTCGTAAATTTTAATTAATGATACAAATATTGTCATTGTCTCTCCTATCTATAATATGTATATTTAAGTTTATCTAGATGTGGGATTATTTTTTTTAACAAAAAGAAGGTAAAGGCATTGAGAGAATATTTGATAAATGGGGGTACAGAAGATGACAACAAAATAATAAAATTATTTATTTGCTATTCTGAAAAGTAGTTGTATATATATAATGTTTATTTTAAATTCACTTTAACATTTTACAATTCTTTTCTTTTTTGAAATCACTCCGACATAGATTTGCAGTTGTATCACATTGATCTTTAAAGATTGTTTTTTTATATCCCGTTTAATTATTTAAAAAAAAATGCTTTAGAATCATTTTATGAAAAATAAAATAGGAATTCATTAATAATTAATTTTTAATTACCCAAACATCTTATTTTTAAGGTACTGACATGTGACACTTTTGCTTCTCCTATTATGTATAGGTAAA
>JAOTQR010041719.1:0-15299 GCA_025774065.1 Solanum ossicruentum | reverse complement strand
TCTATTTTAAATCCAATTAAGGACTTCCGTCTTCAATTAAATTTTATCCGCCAAATTTACTTGATTCCATACTCCCGCATCTTAAGTTAAAGGAATTTAGAATATACCTCAATCCCAATAATTTTCCCAAATTAGTAATTGACCTTAATTACGTTAATTACGGGGTCTAACATTTTGAGTCGGTTATGTATATGTACTTCCGTTCGGAGTATTTGTATAGAGGTCTGTGGATACTTGTGGGTAGTGAGCGTAAGGATTGTTGTATGTAGAAGTTTGTTGTATGTTTTGACACTTATCAGGCGGCGGGACCGCGTTATATTATGTTGGATACTTTATTAGGCGGCAGGACCGCAACGGAGACCTTGTCGGCCCACGTTATGATGCTAATGTATATATATGCATGCTTTTCTGGGTATTCTGGGAGCTGCTGCAGGTGCGGTTAGTCAATAAAATAGAGGAAACTCTGCCGAATTTTTGGTAGAATTCTAGACTGTGATTACAAAGGATTTCGACTTAGTATGTGATTACGTGCTCCTGTCGGGCACTGGTCACGACCCCAGGGAGGGGTGTGACAAGTGTATTCAACTACATACCAACCATAAATTCATGAAAAACCATATACATTTAAAATGTAATCAAACACAATTCAAAGAGAAGAAAGTTGTAGCATACCTTAAGGTTGAACACGCATGCTCTAAATAACTTTTTAGGAATTTTTTTTCTTTCGTACAACGTTGGAACACTCCCATGCTATTAAAAATAGAATCATAATATTAGTATAGTCATTTTGAAACTAAATTCATATAATTCAGAGGGATATCAAAATTAATCAAAGTCTAAAATATTAAAGTGGGATTCGTCGAAAATTCAGAAATTGTGTCTGTAATAAGGTCCAAAATAGTTCTCCAAACTTTTGTCCCCAAACGGAAGACAATTTGAGGCTAAAACCAACTAGAATCAAACTTACAATAATTCCTTCATTTTAAGCTAAGAACTCAACAGTGGCAGCAGCTAAATACATAAAAATTATGTCAAACGAAAAGGTTTTCAACATGTAACCATGTCAATTATGGACACTTTGGTCTTTGAATAATAACCTGATTCAGACTTGGATCGAGTTAGAAATCGCAATTTGAAATTTTTGAGATGAGGTTGATCATGTATGTCCTATTATTAAAAGGAAAAATCTATTTGCCATCCCAGACCGCTGCGAACACAGAGCCTGACTTGTGAATGTAAAGCCTAACTTGTGAATGCGGAGAAGGGGAAAGAGGACCCCCGAGAGCGCGACCAATGGCACATGGAGACAAAGGGTTGAGCTCCATGAACACAACCCAGGGAACCATAAACGGGGACAACAAAATTCCCATGCATCAGCAACAACTTGAACAACTAATTTTGCCAAGTTCAAATCTCCGACGAGGTGCTCAAAATTCATTCCAATCCCATATGTGCAAATTGATTATGCTACTTGATAAAATTTGGCATCATAGATCAACAACACAGTTAAAATATCTGTATGAAGTCATCTTGACCAAATGTGGATCCCACACCTAAGGGACATTTTTAACCAAAATCCATCATGGGGCTTAGAATTTATCCAGAAGCCTCAAGAACCAAATAGAAGGTCGTTTTAGACCAAAATATGCTTTCTAGAGCTAATCGCATGATAGAATTTTCTTTTGGACACATTTTTCAAAAATGTTGATCGAGGTAAACCTTAGGCCAAATTTCTAAGTCTGAAATTTCAAATAATTTAAACTTGCACCAAAAGCCTAAGGACTCGAGCTAACCATGCAACTAGCCTAAAATAACCATTTTAGAGCTAATAGAACTGTTGAAATTTCATTTTGAGGTTGTTCACCTCACATTTTGATTAATGTAAACTATTTAAATTTCAAAGGTCTCAAATCACAAAAATCATCACAAAATCCAAATGAATGACTGAGTGAGCGAACTATCAGTCCCAGTAAGTCATAAGTGAACTAGGTAACCTTGAGAAAGCTCTAACCAATGAAACAGAATGGTAACACAAAATGACCTAAACGGTCAATGCAACATCAACTACCAAAAGAATTTTCAGCCATGAAAGTAAGAATCAAGAAGTACCCGAAGGCTCAAATAAGTCAAGAGCTACTCCGGCATCACTTGCTCGATCTCCCAAGCAGCCTCCTCAATTGGACGCTGCCTATAATAAATCTTAATTATAGGAATGGTTCTTAATTATAATAAATCTGCATCAAATATGTCATTATAAAAACTATTTGATAGAAGATGAAGTAGATTGATGATTTTCACAGAGAATTGAGTAGTTTTAGACAAGTTCAACTGATTTTGAAGTGCTTAAAAATAATTTTTTGTTGTATAAGTGGCAGTTAAATAGTTAGTTTATTAGTGACATTTCAACCAATAGATATTTAACTTAAGATGTCACTTTTAAATTTTACTTATCAAATTTGTGCATTCACTTTTTTTATATGTTGCATATAATAATTTGGTAAAACCGTATGTAAAACTGGTGAATACACTTAATATAACTTTTATTGATTAAGTGATTTAAATATGAAGAGTATGCTGATAATTTTGGCAGAAGAATTAGCAGTTTTAGTATATATCAGTTGTTATTGAAAAGAGCAAAACAATTTTTACTATGCAATTGTTATTTGAAACGTTTTATTTAAGAAAATTTATTTTACATTTTTACTGAAAATATGTACAATTTTAACTATTATGTGTAGAATACAATGTGTGTTTTGCCTTGTGTCTCCTGCCTAGTTATATAGTAAGGTGGTAGACTACTAATGATCAGATGTAATATTGTATGAATTGCATGCATTATTAAATTAAAGTATGATTTAAATTATATAAGTGATTATTAGTTGTGTATTTTTTGCCTGCTTGAATGATCGTCTCTAGAAGTTGGAGATATGGTATTAAACCACATATTGTTTATTTCTGTTCTCAGACTATTTGAAGTTCATATGAGTCTTTGTTCTAGCAATGTAAAGAATAATATGGTGAAAAGCAACAAAGCGAACACTTCAAGTGCACTGTTAAGCGAAGAGATTGATAATTATAAAGTTTTTAAATTGAAGCAAGGAAGAAACAATGTGCACTTCTTCAACTGAAGCAGGAAGCAAGCTGCTTTTTGTAGCAAGAAAAAGAAAAATATTTTGTACGACTGCTGTGAGCTGCGAGAGGCGGAGCTAAATAGGGGTGCAGATAAAGAGAAATTGTTGGGCAGAACAACAATCTCCAAAGGATGCAGATTGCTGAACCTGTTATGAAACTGTATACAGAAGCTATGAATGGGTCTTCCATTGAAACAAAAGAGAGCGCTCTTATTTGGCATCATCGAGATGCAGATCTTGGTTTTGGATCTCCCCAAACAAAAGAGATGTTAGACAATCTTGAGAGTGCGCTTACAAATGAGCCTATTGCTATGAAGAGTGGGCAGTTCATTGTTGAAGTTAAGCCTCAGGTGTGTCATCTCTTAACGTTTGCATTTGTCTCTAGTTTTCTGGGATGAACCTTATTTGATGTCACAAACAACAAATTATCAATTTCAAAATAAAATAAAACAAAATTATTTGATGTCACAAATATACTCCATTCATGCATTGGATCTGCTCTAATCTCCGGCATATATAGTGAGTCGTTATTTCTCTTCTATCTTGACATGCTCTATAATTCTTTTGTGTATGGGATGCTATATACTGAGTTGTTATATTTCTTATAACAGAAGAGGGCATGATCAGACTGTTTATGAGATGTCTGTGCTCATTCTAGATAGATGCAGACATTAAAAGCTGCTTCAATCAAATATATGCAATTTTTTTCAGATGTGTCATATTCCATGGAATTAATTAATGGTGATGATTGAAATATTTTGTTGTAGTTGGTGTTTAAGCTATGAATTATTTTTATGACTGTCAACCAAGAAATTGTAACTGTTGGTGTGGACAAAGTCAAACAGATGATAGTCATTCGGATGGTGCATATTAAAATACCTTACTCACTTGCAAGGAGGTTTAGAACAGAAGAAATTAGACATCTGCTTCCTCTTTTTGTTCTGAAATGTGTATTTTTAATTGATTGTTGATAATTTATAGATGGTGTCCTATAACATTTGATGGGAGATGGTATTAGCATATAGCTATATCAGGGCTAAAAGTGCCATTTTTGAAAATTTTTTTTTGGGTAAACTATTATGAACATTAGATCCTTTTACTTTGGTTGTTTAATATTATTGGTCATTTCTCTGCAATTAGAATATTAAATTAAAGTATGATCTGTATTATATAATTGATTATTAGTTGTGTATTTTTTGTCTACTTGAATGATCATCTCTAGAAATTGGTGATATGGTATTAAACCGCATGTTATTTATTTCTGTTCTCAGACTATTTGTGTCACGATCCAACCCTAGGGTCTAGGCATGACACGGCAAATGGGAAACTCGAAGGGACCCCAATCAAGCCTCTTACATATCATTACACATCCTTGGTCGCGGAAGCAATTAAATAATAATAAGAAAGTAGAAATAAGGGAATCCGGGCTAAGGGACATCTTTCATATCATAAAACACCAAGAGTGAAAGAGAGTCAAAGCTCAAAGCATCATTACATAACTTGTCCAACAACACCTCTAAACATAAAACTTAGCAGGGGCCAAGACAAACAACCAGACTCACCCTTGTCACAAACCAAGCCTCGGGCCTATACGTGAAACGGCGCATGGGAAACTCGAAGGGACCCCAAGCAAGCGTCTAAACATATCATTGCACATCCTTGGTCGCAGAAGCAATAAAATATCAATAAAAGATTGTAAATAGGGATAACCGGGGCTGAGAGACGTCTTTCATGGCATAAAACATCATACTGTCAAGAGAGTCAAAGCTTATAGTATCAATACATATCTTGTCCAACAACACCTCTAAACATAGAAATTAGCAGGGGCCAAGACAAGCAACCGGGCTCATGCTCATAGTCAAAGCATATCATAAAGAAAAGAGCCTTAATATATAGCATAAGAACATAGACATTGTCCCCGGAATAGAGGACTCACCAACTAACTTGTGAGAATTTGTACTATCCATGTGGAGGAGAGTGATGACCAAATGGAGCTCCGGTTCTTACATGGTAACATCATGTAGGCATAGAGTATGTGTTAGTACATTTGAATGTACTAAGTATGTAGGATAATGTAACAACAGATAGACATCATAGGTAAAATGCCTAATCATAAGCAATGAATAGCGCACCGACAATATGGCACGTATGAATGATACCTAAAGTAAAACATGCTTATCTAGAACATATTACGTGCGTAAAAAGAGGCCATCATTTGGCTAATGGGATATCACCTCTCATCCTAGGTGCTTGAGGTACCAACCCCTCAACTTGGTTATTAAATGTACCACCCCCTATCTAGGTGATTGAAGTACCAAACCCTCAATTCGGTTACCTTCCATCACTATAGATATTTTCCGTGAAATCAACACATGAATACCATACTATCATCATCATAAAGTCTTTCAACTCATGTACCATGCTCTAGGCCTTCAATAACTCAATATACAGAATCCGAACATTGTCACAAACAATTGACAAGTGTGTAATGCTAGTATAAAATCATGCAATTAAAAAGAGAAATCATGCAAGAAATCTTGAAGTAAAGCAGCCCACCAACACTTGGTAATACCATCTTGCAAAATACACTAAAACCCCTCATCAAATCCCAAAAAAGATCATGGTTCTAAAGCTTAAAACATGCATAATCATAACAGGAAAATCATCTCATGGTATATACTTAAAAATGAGTAGTCATATATTTTCAACCAAACTTTCATAAAATCTCAATGTTTTATATGATCATAATCTCTAATGAATAATACCCATAAGCAACACAACTTGGAAACATATAATTTTCATAGAAATGAAAGATTGGGCTTCACGGGTAAAAGGTACATGATGAACCCAAATACCTTAGATCTTGAATTTCTTGAAATTGAGTCATGAAAGACTTGAAGTTTAGAAGTGGGTCTTGGAATCCAAAGCTAGCTCTTGAGTTTCCTTGAATTTGTATTGAGGTTTTGATGGAGACTCTTGAGAGAATTTGAGAGTGTATTCCAATTGGGAGGAGTGAATTTGATCATTAGGAATAGTTAGTATTTATGAAGTGTTAAGATAACATGGGAATATCCAAAATACCAATAGAAATGGCTAAATTTACGGAATGCCATTAATGAAGTGGAATTTGGCAAAAACCCGTATATACCCCTGCACATATGAGTTCTACAAAAACGGGTATAACTTCTTCATCTGAACTCTAAATAAGGTGAAACCAATGTGTTGGAAAGCCAATTCAAAGTTCTTTGATTTGGTAGGTCATGGGCCACCCAGTTCTTTGTGTTCTAAGATATATGTCCTTTATAGTTGACCTCCTACCGGTACTTGGGCAAAACTTAGCCAACAAAAATTCCTCTGAACTACGCTTGATGTAGGGACCCACAATGGTTTTAAATGACATAAATAAGCTTGACTTAGATTTGAATGAGAGCTTGAAACTTGAATGAGTTTTTTGAGATCCGGAAGTGAGTTTGGGACACTTGAATTGGGTGAAATATTTGTTTAAGCATTAGAGAGGATTTTGGGGAAAGTCTTGTATGATATGAAGGTGAAATATGGCTAAGTATAGGTATTTTCATACATGGAAAGACTTAGGCCCAAGACCCAAAAGCCTTGGACCAAACTAATAAAACTAGGCACAAAATATCCACTGGCGTGCTCCTGGAGCGTTGCGCAGGGGCGTGAATCTTCATTGGAAATTGTTCTCTTGGAAAATTGAAATTATGATTCGTTTTCTCTAAAATTGGGGTTAGACTCATTTCCCACTCAATTTTGTCCCTGTAAAAGAATATGAAATCGAATTTTTGATATTAATCACGAATTTTAAGATATATAGAATTTATGATTCTCCCCCTTGGGAACATTCGTCCCCGAATGTCAAAGAGATGTATATAAGAAGAGTAATCATGAAGAAATCATCCACAACAAGAATGCAATAATGCAATTAGACACCATTTTTAGAATGTCAACATAAGTGTAAAGAAATAATCATGAACTTGTCAACATAAATATGAATGCATGCAAATGACATAGGGGCTGAAGCATAAGACTTGGAACCATAAAAGAAAAGGACTTCACGTGTTATCACAAATCCTGAAGAGAATGAAAGAGGTACAGATATTACTTTTCTATGCCCGCTCCGGCTCCCCGAATGACACTTCCAACTTGACGATTCTCCCAAAGGCCTTGACGAACACTACACCCTCAAAAATCAACCTTTACTCATATCCACCCAACTTCTCAACCGGACCTTCTCATAATTCTACTCATCATCCACAACACCCACAACCTCAAAGAGTACTAAACACATCTCCTCAGCCTAAATATATGAAGAATCGGACGAACCATATATATATCCATAGGCAACTCCAACTCGTATGCAGCCTTACCAATCCCCCTCAACACTCTATAAGGACTCACTAACCTCCCACTTCAAACCACCTAACCGGGGATATACAACGTCTACCATATGGAGTCTTAAAAGGAGCCATACCAATGCTTGAATGATAGACACTATTAGTCTCATCAAGAACCCTCTTTCTCAAGTCATCAACACTAGGCACACACAACCTACCTTGGTACCTAAGGGCACCATATCCCCCTTGGTAGAAAACCTCTACCTTGCAAACGATCATCGAATACTTCAATTCTAACGAGGAGGGATCACGAGCTTGCTTTTCTTTTACGTCATCAATCAAGGAAAACTTTGAACCATCAACAACCAAAATGCCACCATTATCAACCTCTTCCAACCTAACCCTTAATCTAGCCAACTGGTGGACCTCCCTAGTCACCCTTTGCTACCACCATCAATATGAACTAGGCTACCTATGGACACCCTACTCAAAGCACCAACCACAACATTAGTCCTATCGGGATAATAATACACACTCATATCATAATCCTTAAGAAGTTATAACCACCTTCTTTCTCTCAAGCTAAGATCCTTTGGGTAAACACATATTGGAGACTCTTGTGATTGGTAACAACTTTAACATGCACCCTTAGCAAATAATGACGCCAAAATTTTAAAACAAATATCACGACGGCCATTTCAAGGTCATAGATAGGATGATACTTCTCAAACATCTTAAGTGGTCTAAAAGCATAAACTATCACTTTACCATTCCACATCAAAGCACAACCCAAACCAATTCATGAGGCATCAAAGTACGTAACAACCCTTCTGGTAGTAACCTACTATCCCCAAGAAACTTGTAATGTCCAAGGGAGTGAAAGGTCTAGGCCAATTTTTAATCATATCCGACTCCTTAGGATCCTCCTTAATACCACCCCCTGACACCACATTACCTAGAAGGGTAACCTCCTTCAACAAACATTCACACTTCTAATACTTAGCACACAACTTCTCTTTCCCCAAGATTTGCAACACTACACCCAAATGGTTCTCAAGCTCCAAATAAATCAGTACTTCATCACTAGAGACCACTACAAATATAAAAAGGTAGGGATTAAAGACCCTATTCGTGAGACCTATAGACATAACCGGTGCATAAGTCAAACTAAAAGACACACCCCAAATTTAAAATATCGAAAAGGATATTCACTAACTCATTGATCCAGAAAATAACTCAATAAAAATAACTTAGGTTCAATACCCCTAACTCTTACAAGATGATAAATGCAACCCTTAGAGATCAATTGTACCTTAAGACAAGAAACATACTTACCCCTTCGCATCCACCTTACGAGCCCCCACTCAAGGACGGGTTTATTAGGGAATTGGAATCTAACTCTATGTGCCCTATATTCAAAGGAAACACAACATCTACGCAACTAATCCATACCAAGTAATACATCAAAATCCACCACATCAAATCGAACAAGTTACAAGGCAATAGCTAATACATATGAACACAGAACATCACCTATGAACTTTCTAACGACAATAGACTCAGCAAAGGGGTAGCCTTCAAACGTTCACACAACAACTTAGGGTACTCTTGAAGCCCACTAGTAACAAGAAAGAATCATAAAAGAAATAGTGGCACTTGGGCCCATCAATGCAAACACAGCAAAGCCAAAGGAAATTTCAATGTACCGGTAGCAACATCAGGCGCCTCATTCCCTTCTTGCCTCCCTTAAAAAGCATAAAATTTAGTGTGTTGTAGGGCACCACCTCGATGACCCTCACCTCTACCTTTGGGTTGAGAATGAGGACAACCACTAACCTTGTGCCCAAATCTGCCACTACAAAGCAAGAATTAGAACTCTTCAAACATAGTCTACCATGGCCTTTTTCACACTTTTGGCACCTAGGTTTTGCCACCCCCTCATCACCCCTTCTACTCTTATTGCGTTGACAAAGGCAATCCATTACCTTATGACTCATCTCCCAACAACCATAACAAGTATTAGTACCCTTCAAGCACGGGCCATCATTGCCTTTACCATATCTTGGGCACCTAGCATAAGGCACCACACCACTACCACCTTTGGAACTTACCCTCAACACAGGCCCTCTTGGCCTTACTACTCCTACTCTTACCATTTGAAGTCTCGGGGGCACTCACTTGTCGATTGAGTTGGGTTGTCAATTTTATCACCTCTTTGGTCAATACCCATAGAGCATTGCAAACCTCTGCATTCGATATATCATCATCCTGAGCATCTTGAGACATATTTTGAAACATAAATATTAAATTATGAAATAAGCCTTAGGAGACTTAACTCTATCACATGACATAGACCAAGAAAATGGGAAACATTTCCTAAAATGCCTCATAGCCTCCCATTGATAGTCGTGGTGCGCTTCATATCCATGAATAAGACTCTAATTGATGTGGTTTGGATTCCGAGGACCATTAACAACCTAGCACTTTAATACCAAGTTTGTCACGACTCAAGCCTAGGTCCTAGATGTGACACAGTGCATGGGGAACCCGAAGGGACCCTAAGCAAACCTCTTAACATATCATTACACATTCTTAGTCTCAGAAGTAATAAAATATCAATAAAAGATTGCAAATAGGGATAACCAGGGCTAAGGGACATCTTTCATATTATAAAACATCATAGAGTCAAGAGAGTCAAAACTCATAGCATTAATACATATCTTGTCCAACAATACCTCTAAACATAGAACTTAGCGGGGGCCAAGAAAAACAACCAGGCTCACCCTCATAGTCAAAGCATACCATAAAGAAAAGAGTCTAACACATAGCATAAGAACATAGACATTATCCCTGGAATGGAGGACTCACCAAGTAGCTTGAGAGAATTCATACTAGCCACATGGAGGATGATGATGACCAAATGGAACTCCGATTCTTATATGGTAATATCATGTAGGCATAGAGTATGCATTAGAACATTTGAATTTACTAAGTATGCAGGATACAATGCAACAAGAGATAGACATCATAGGCGAAATGCATACTCATAAGCAATGAATAGCATACTAACAATATGGCATATATGAATGATACTTGAAGCAAAACATGCTTATATAGAACATATTACGTGCGTAAAACGAGACCATCATTTGGCTAATGGTTGTATCACCTCCCATCCTAGGTGCTTGAGCTACCAGTACCTCAACTTGGTTATCAAATGTACCATCCCTTATCTAGGTGATTGAAATACCAACCAATCAAATCAGTTAATAAGTTTACAATCCCTCAATTTGGTTAATGAGGTATCAATTCTTCAATTCGGTTAATGAGGTACCAATCCCTCAATTTGGTTAATGAGGTACCAACCCCTCAATTCGGTTAACTTCCATCACAATAGATACTTTTCATGAAATCAATACATTAATACTATACTTTCATCACCATAAAGTCATTCAACTCATATACCATGCTCTAGGCCTTCAATAACTCAAGATACATAATCCGAACATTTTATCAAACACTTGGCGGGTGTGTAATGCTAGTGTAAAATCATGCAAGAAATCTTGATGTAAAATAGCCCACCAATACTTGGTAACACCATCTTGCAAAATACATTGAAAACCCTCATTAAATCCCAAGAGAGATCATGGTTCTAAAGGTTAAAATATGCATAATCATAATGGGTAAATCATCTCATAGTATAGAGTTAAAAATGAGTAATCATTATTTTCAACCAAACTTTCATAAAATCCTAATATTGTATATGATCATAATCTCTACTGAATAATACCCATAAGCAACACAACTTGGAAACACGTAATTTTCATAGAAATAAATGATTGGCCTTTATGGGTGTAAGGTACCCATGAATGAAATCCACATACTTTAGAGCTTGAATTTCTTGAAATTGAGTCATGAAAGACTTTAAGTTTGGAATTGGGTATTGGAATCCAAAGTTTGCTCTTGAGCTTTCTTGAATTTGTATTGGGGTTTTGAAGGAGGCTCTTGAGAGAATTGAGAGTGCATTCCAATTGGGAGAAGTGAATTGATCCTTAGGAATAGAATTATGTCTTTAGGAAGTGTCAAGATTTCATAGGAATCCCCAAAATACAAATAGAAATGGCTAAGTTTGACCGAATGCCATTAATGAGGCGGAATTTGGCAAAAACTGGTATATACCCCTACACATACGAGTTCTATGAAAATGGGCATAACATCTCCATCCAAACTCTAAATAAGGTGAAACTAAGTTTGTTGGAAAGATAATTCAAGGAGATTTGATTTGGTATGTCGTGTCTCACCTGGTTCTTTGTGTGCTAAGAGATATGCCCCTTTAAAGTTGACCCTCCTACTTATACTTGTACAAAACTTAGCCAACAGAAATTCCTTTGAACTAGACTTGATGTAGGGGACCCACAATAGTCTTAAAGAACATAAATAATCTTGACTTAGATTTGAATCAGAGCTTGAAGCTTGAATGAGTTTCTTGAGATCCGGAAGTGAGTTTGCGACACTTGAATTGGTGAAATATTTGTCTAAGTGTTAGAGAGGGTTTTGGGGAAAGTCTTGTATGATATGAAGGTTAAATATGGCTAAGTATAAGTATCTTCATGCATAAGAAGACTCAGTCTCAAGATCCAAAAGCCTTGGACCAAACTAATAAAACTAGGAACAAAATAAACACTGGCGCGCCCCCGGCGCGACGCGCCTAGGGCGCGAATCTTCATTGGAAATTGTTCACCTAGAAAATTGAAATTATAATTTATTTGCTCTAAAATATAGTTAGACCCATTTCCCACTCAATTTTGTCCCCCGAACAAGAATATAAAGTCGGATTTTCGATATCACGCCCGAATTTTGAGATATATGGAATTTATGATTTTGAACACTTTTGAGGCATATTTTCGGGTACTTTTTAGGGTCATTTCAACCCTTATAGTCAAGCATGCAATAAAGAAAAGATGTTCTGTTCATAGCTAAGTCAAGAGAAATATGTCCTCGAAGTTAAGGACTCAACAATTTGCTTTGAGATATATCACACTAGCCACGTGGAGGAGGAGGATGATCAAGTGGTGCTCCGGTTCTTACTTGGTAATCATGTAGGCATAGAGTAGGCGTTAGTACATTTGAATTTACTAAGTATGCAAGATTCAATACAACAAAAGATAGGGATCATAATCAAAATGTATAATTAGGCAATAGGTGAACATACAACAATATAGCATGCATGGATGATACTTGAATTAAACATGCTTATACATAAATCGTATTACATATGTAGGAATAGACCATTATCATAGACCAAGCAACTTCGTACTTGGAATCTTAAGTAGACCACCCCTTAGTAGTGATTGAGAAATCAACTCCTCAAATGGTTGATGGACATGACCACCCTCCATCGTAGGTGATTGAGGTATCAACCCCTCAATTGGTTGATGGCTTACCACCCCTATTCGAGTTGATTGAGATATCAACCCGTCAATTAGTTGATGGCTTACCACCCCCATCTGAGATGATTGAGGTATCAACCCCTCAATTGGTTGATGGCTTACCAATCCATCCAAGATGATTGAGGCATCACCCCTCAATTAGCTATATTAACTCACAATACAATAGATGCTTCTCATGTAATCAACATATACACAACATCCTTTTATCATCATAAAGTCACTTAACTCATATGCCAAGCATTTGGCCTTCAACAACTCAAGAACGATACATTAGCCATACATTTTATCAAACACTTGGTGGGTGTACAATGCTAGTATAAAATCATGCAATTCAAGAGTGAAATCATGCAAGAAACTTAATGTAATACCCAAAAACACTTGGTAATACCCTCACGTAATATACATCAAAATCCTTCATCAAATCTCAAGATAGATGTAAGATTCATAGCTCAAAATATGTATAATCAATCACACTTTCACAAAACCCCAACATAATTCATATTCAAGTTCATAACAGAAGACCCATAAATAAAATCAACTTAGAAACATGTAATTTAGGTAATAAGGAAGCTTGGGAACTATGGGCGAAAGGACCCAATGGTTGAACCCCACATAACTTAGCTTTGGAGAATTACTTGATGAAGATTGGAAATGAAGACTTGAAGCTTGAGTGAAATCCTTAAGATCCGGATGAGCTTTGGGACTTGAAATTTGGGGTAAAATATTTGTCTAAGTTTTTGAGAGACTATTGGGGAATGTCTTATATGATATGAAGGTGGAATATGGCTAAGTATAGGTATTTTCATGCATGGGATGACTTGGGCATAAAAACTGCACAAAGTAACACTGTGGCGTGCCCCAACAGCGTCATGCTAGGGGTGCTCATAGCTCACTAGAAATTATATTTTGGAAATGTAAAATTGTGATTCGTTTGCTCTAAAATCGGGGTTAGACCCATTTCCCACTAAATTTTGCCCCGTGATCAACAATATGAACTCAAATTTTTTATATCACACACAAATTTTGAGATATATGAAAATTGTGATTCTGGGTATTTTTGAGATCGTTTCAATTTGAAGTTCAGATAAGTCTTTGTTCCAGCAATGTAAAGAAAAATATTGTGAAAAGCAACAAAACGAACACTTAAAGTGCACTATTAAGCGAAGAGATCGGTTATTCTAAAGTTTCTAAAGTGAAACAAGGAAGAAGCAATGTGCATTTCTTCAACTGAAGCAGGAAGCAGGCTTCTCTTTTTGCAGTGAGAAAAGCAAAATATTTTCTATGACTGCTGTGAGCTGCGAGAGGTGGAGCTAAATAGCGGTTCATGTGTTCGAATGTCCCTTGGGATCTACCATATATCTTGGCTCTGCCGGCTGTTGTATCTCTCTTCAGGTTAGTTCTTCTTCTTCTCTGCTTCTTCATCTTCTCTTTTTCTTCTTCTCTTCTCCTTTGTTCACTTTCTGTTTCTATATTATAGTGACCTTGAGACTTCGCTATTTTTTTTCAATTTATTCTGTTACTCTCTTGCTAGATTTTTATTCAGTTTCTGGTACTCTATTTTTTTTAAGTTTCTGAATATGCTCTGTTTATAGTGTGTATGTTCTTTATTTTTTTTTTACAAAAATATTGCTTCTTTGTTCTTGCTTTTTTGTGTGTTTGTTTCTTTATTTTTTTTGTTGTTGAGCAACTGTTAAAATAAACTTTTTAATGTTTTTTTTCATGTTGCTGGACATTTGTGAAGCACTTAAAATTTGAATTGAATTAAAATCTATATTTAATTTAGTGTTATTTTGTTAAGTCCCCGTTTCTCATTTTCAAAACATAATCCATGTTTTTTATAACATGCAGAATGTTGAAATGATTCAAATAACTTGTTCATTAATAAGAGAAATACCAAAATAACTAAAGACGATGAGATGATGACATAATAAGCCATGAAATGAAACACACATGACGTTCATAAGTAATGTAAATACTTAAAATGCACAATACATAATTGGACCCTTAATTTGGAGCCAAATTTTTAGTTGGAACTCAAACTTTCAAAGTGTGCAAATAGGCAGTCTAACTTGCCCATTTTTATCAAGTAAATGCAAGGCGCTGATATGGAAAAACATGTGTGTTACACGCAAAGGGAGCGCGTGAGTGCTATTTTTTTTGAAAATTTCAACATTAAAAAAGGTTTGAATTGTCATTTTTACCCCTACTACATCTCTTTACATAAAAACTATTATTTTTCGAATTAAAATACAATTTTCTTCTTCTTTCTAGTACTAATCTTCAAGATTTTTTTTCTTGTTTTTGACATTAAAAATAAATATTTCATAATTTAAAATATTTTTTAAGAATAAATATTCTTTTTT
>JAOTQR010041688.1:0-15300 GCA_025774065.1 Solanum ossicruentum | reverse complement strand
GCTAGTATGTTTGTGCTGGAAATTTGGGACAGCATGTATTTAGAAAGTTGTTGCACACTTGCCTTTTGTTTTAGTGATTTCTCTATGGTTTGTGGGCTGTATTATGAAGATAAATTGATGTTCTTAATATGGTTTGAGTTATAGTTATTACCCTAAGGTTTTTGCCCTGATTTTGGTTTCACTTAACAAACGCATTTTATTGTGTTGTCTTAAGTGTAATGATGATTGGAACTTGTGGGTTGTTGGATGGAAGGTTATTGCCTCACGTCCTTCATGACATCTTGAGTGCTGCTATGAGACTATTTTAGGTCTGTTTGCATGTTTAAATGCTGTTGGAACAGTTTGGTTAGAGTTGGAATAGGTTTGGAATTGTCGACGTCGAAATGTAGCGAAGGAAGGTAATGTCATGCTGTCCATTTTTAGGTTGTGTAGAATTGTTATGTGTTGTGCTTTGCGGGCTGTTGTAAGGTTGTTCCGGCACTAAAACAGATTGTACATGATGTGTACATGAAAATATGTATTAGAAAAATACGATTAGGTGCAGAATGGTTGAAGGGATACGCTCAGGTTTATAAATACCCGCTTGCTATCCGTGTGTTGTTTTGTTATGCAATTGGGCTACCAAGGTGTATCTATCGGCTGCTAGTTCTAGTTTTATCACCTACTATATTGTAGATAAATATTTAGAGGAAGGGAAGGTTAACTCGAGGTAGTAACGAGGTCATACAACAAGGTATGTAAGGCTACTTGATTTCGTATTACTTGCATGAAACATAGATCCTTCCTTGGCACATAAAGGCACTCACAAACTCCGACCCAACTATTAACCATGTCTCCACTCTTTTACATGTTCATATGATCCCATACATAGTCACCTTCAAATTTGCATACATGCTTGGATACCAAGTTACGTGAGTTCTTGTTACGAAATAAAGTTCATGAGTTGTTCCATTTCATACACATTTCATTATTTGTGTAATGTACTCTTTTCATTGTCATATTGCCTTGTATGATTATCTACATGTCACATGCTATATATACAGTCCTACAGCTCCAAAATTGTGACCACTGAAAGAACCATCTCAAAGTTAAATGAAAGGTAAAGTATATTGCTTATTGATAGGTGGTAGCCCGAGGGGTGGAAGAATCACCTAGCCATGGACGATCCTGTCACGGCTGGTAGCCCGAGGGGTTAAGGAAGAACCTAGCCAGGGACAATCCTGATATATTGTTTATTTATAGGTGGTAGCCCGAGGGGTGGAAGAATCACCTAGCCAGGGACGATCCTATCACGGGTGGTAGCCCGAGGGGTTAAGGAAGAACCTAGCCAGGGATGATCCCGATACAGTTTTACCATTGATTAGTTGGTCATTTGTATTACAGTTGTGCACAGATTATACAGTAAAGGTAAAGTAATATAAAAAACATAAAGTAAATGATCCCAAAGTATAACCTAAGATGGTCTCTAATCTTACACCGATGTATGGTTTCATTTGAGTTTTTACTTTATATACAGTATATCTTGCCTTACCTACTCAGTACATTATCTCATTTTGACGTCCCTTATGGGGGACTTGCATTTCATGCTGCAGGTACAAGTGCTAGTAGATCTCCCCAGTAGGAATAGGGCATTCAGCTGTTGTTACCAAGCTCCAGGTTGCTTCGGGGCTTCGTGTATGTCTAGAGCTTATATGTTTGTATTGTACATTTAGTCGAGGTGGGACCTGTCCTGACCCTTATCACATATGTTTTCTTATCTAGAGGCTTTATAGACTATGTAAATTAAAGTGTGGTCATCTCTCGTACTTTAGACACCGTGGCCCCAACGGCCTAGTCATATGCATTTTCTTTTGGCTTGTTATCACTGTTTATCTTCCTAAAGGCGTGTCAAATGTAGAGATACCTTATAATATGTATAGAAAGCACATAGATACAGTTTGGTTCTCCCGAGCCTTAACGGCAATGGGTGCCAGTTCCCCCTAACGGGACTTTAGGGCATGACATTTCCTTATCTAGAGGCTTTGTAGACTATATAAATTAAAGTGTGGTCATGTCTTGTACTTTAGACAACGTGGCCCCGATGGCCTTGTCATATGCATTTCCTTTTGCCTTGTTATTACTGTTTACTTTCTTGAAAGTATGTTGAATATAGAAACCCCTTATAATATGTATGGAAAGTGCATGGATGTAGGTTGGTTCTCCCAAACCTTATCAGCAACGGGTGCCAGTCCGCCTTAATGGGACTTTGGGCATGACAACTTTGAATAGCAAGTTGAAAAAATGAGAACCTCCATCATTGATAATTGCTCGAGGTGTACAAAACCTAGAAAAAATGTTTCTTCGGAGAATCCCAATAACACTCTTGCCCTCATTGTTCGGTAAGGCTATACCTCTACCCATTTAGAGATATAATCAACTGCAACTAGGATGTACTTATTACCATGAGAGCTAACAAAGGGTTCCATAAAGTCAATGCCCCAAACATCGAATAGTTCTATCACCAAAATAGGATTTAGAGGACATTCTTGTCTTCACGAGCCCCCCTTTCTTTGGCATCTACCACAAGACTTAACGTAATCATGGGCATCTTGATGTATAGACGGCCAATAGTAGCTGCACTGTAATACCTTTTAAGCAGTTCGAGCTCCACTGTGATGGCCACCCACCAACGATGAGTGGCATGCTTCAAGAATACTCATCATTTCCACTTCTGGAACACATCTACGAATGATCCTATCCACACAAACACGAAATAAATATGGCTCATCCCAGAAGAACTTCTTCATTTTGTGCATAAACTTGCAACGTTGATGGTATTCAAATCGTAAGGCACTATATCACACACCAAGTAGTTAGCATAGTCCGCAAACCAAGAGACAAGATCATGTGAGGCCGCCAAAACTCTCTCGTCGGGGAATGAATCATTTATGTCAAGACCATCATCAAACTTCACCCATAGCTTTATCTTTCAATCTAGAAAGATGGCCAGCTACCTAATTTTCTGAGCCCTTTCTGTCAATCACATCGAAATTGAATTCTTACAAGAGGAGTAACCATCTGAAAAGTCTCGATTTTGCATCCTTTTTAGCCATCAGATATTTGAGTGATGCATGGCCTGTGTGCACTATCACCTTAGCTCCCAACAAGTATGAACGAAATTTTTCAAAGGCAAGAACTAAGGCAAGCAATTCCTGTTCCGTGACTGTATAATTTTTCTAGGCCACATTAAGTGCCTTACAAGCATAGTAGATAGGATGCAAAATCCTCTCCCTATGTTACCCCAGTACCACACTTAGCGCAACTCCACTTGTGTCACACATTAGTTCAAAGGGTTTTGACCAATCTAGAACTACAATAATGGGTGTGAAAGTCAACTTTCTTTTCAATTCTTTGAAAGCTTGCATACATGCATAATCGAACACAAACTTGGCATCTTTTCCTACAACTTGCACAAAGGTTGCGAGATCTTGGGAAAATCCTTTATGAAGCGATGGTAGAACCCTGCGTGGCCTAAGAAACTCCTGATACCTTTCACAGAAATTGGTGGTGATAGTTTCTTGATAACCTCAATTTTTTCTTTGTCTACCTCAATTCCCTTGCCTGAAATTCTGTGACCAAGCACGATGCCTTCTTTGACCATAAAATGACATTTCTCCTAATTCAGCACTAGGTGGCTCTCAACATACCTCTACACACATCGCACTGATGTAGCAAGCACTCTTCAAAGGACTGGCCAACAATACTAAAATCATCCATGAACACCTCAATAGTGCTTTCAACCATATCCAAGAAAATAGACATCATGCATCTTTAAAATGTTGTTGGAGCATTACATAGTCCAAAAGGCATTCTTTTAAATGCAAAGGTACCATATGGGCATGTGAAAGTTGTTTTCTTTTGATCTTCAAGTGTAATAACAATATGATTTTACCTGGAATACCCATCAAGGAAGCAATACCATCCCTTCTCTGCAAGTCTGTCAAGCACTTGATCCATGAAGGGCATAGGAAAATGATCTTTCTCAGTAGAAGCATTGAGTTTTCTATAATCCATACACACTCTCCATCTGGTGACTGGTCGTATTGGAATCAACTTATTTTTCACATTAGGAACCACTGTGATATCCCTTCTTTAGAACATGCTGCAATGGACTGACCCATTCACTGTCGGTGATCGAGTAGATTACTCCTACGTCCAACCACTTGATGATTTCTTTCCACACAACCTCTTGCATTGGGGGGTTCAACCATCTCTGATGTTCGATATTCGGTTTATAAACCTTGACTAGTTGAATCTTGTGAGTGCATATCCTCGGGGGTATGCCTATGATATCTGCAATTGTCCAGCCAATGGCCCTTTCGAATTGCTTGAGAATGGAGACGAGGGCCTCTGTTTGGACCTTATTTAAGGTTGCAATTATGACTGGTGGTGTGATGTTTTCTCCCAAGTAATCATATTTTAGATGCACTAGTAGTGCCTTCAATTCTAACTCGGCTGACACTTCTATGGAAGGCTTCGTAGGTGGAGTCTCCTTGTTCCACAAATCTAACTCCAACCTGGCATGTCGACTAGGCCCAAATGACACTCCAAGAGCATATATCATTTCCTCATAATCAGGAACACTTTCACCATCAAAATTCATCAACACAGCTGCTAAAGGTTTGGCTCTCAGCCTCAACTCAATTGGGATCTCCACTTTATCATCCTCACTTATTTCAATCATTGAGACGGCCTGAAACTCACAACTCTTTCTATCTTGTTGACAAACCTGAAACAAAACTATCTCTTCACTAAATCTGAAAGTGAGTAGATCCTTTTCCATATCAACCAACGCGCGACTTGTGGCTAAGAAAGGTCTCATTAATATGATCGAAACTGCAAAATCAACCCACAGTCAAGGATAGCAAAATCTGCGGGAAATATAAATTTATCTAACTTGACCAACACATTATAAAGTATCCCCACAAGCTTCTTGACTATTCTATCTGCCATTAACAACCGCATCTTTGTAAGAATAAGGGTGCCCAAGATGAGTCTTCTGAATACATTAAGAGGCATTAGGCTAATGCTAGCTCCCAAATCACATATTGCTTTGGAGAATGCAAGTTCCCCAAAAGTTCATGGTATGGTAAGTGCACCTGCATCTTCATGTTTTTGCACTAAAGACTTTGTGGTGATGGCACTACAACATTGAAAACTTTGGGAGAGGTCTTGTCTAACTTTTTACTTTTTTTTTACTAGATATTTCATCCTTTTGGCGAACCTAGGCATCTTCTCAAGAGCTTCAACCAAGGGGATGTCCACTAACAACTTCTTAAGCATCGCCAAGAACTATTCAAACTTACCTTCCTATTTTCTCTTCTCAAGACTTTGGGGAAAAGGCAGGGGGTAGGGGGTGGGGGATTGGAAAGGTTTTATATTTCTTTGGTTGCTCTTTTTTGTTGTGTTCTTCGGTCTCTTCATTTACCCTCTTTTTGCGGCTTTCATCCCTAACCCTAGTAGTCATGAATGCCATACAATGCCTTTCATTTTTAGGATTTTGAACGGTGTTACTTGGTAAAGTGCCCTTTTGGCGTTGGTTCAATTGCGAAGAAACTTTCCCAAATGATTGTTCCAACTGCTTAATTGCCTAGAGTGAGACTCTATCTTTTGGTTAATGCTTGAAATGTCTGATTTCATTCCCTTAAAGGTCTCATCTTGGTGATCGGCTCTCTTTAACTATTTGTCAAACATCTCTTCAATCCTAGAGTTACTTGATCCAGATCACAGTTGTGAGGTGGCACATAAGATCTATTCCTATAGCCATCTCCTCTTCCCCATTCGGCATCTGACACTCTTTCTCTTTCATAGTAGCCACCCTGATTCTCTCTATATGCACCATCACAGTTGTAGTTCTGACCTTGATTTTGGGAACCTTACCTCCAATAGTCCAAATTGGACCCTTGGGAGTTGTTCCAGAAACCCGCCGCTTGGTTACGCCTGAAGCAAGCATCTTTATCAAAGAATGGATCTTCATGTATGGGAGCCTTAGGAGGTTCATGGGTGACTGCTTGGACACTTTCTTGGTTTTTCTTCAAGACTAAGTCCATACTCATACGAAGTTGAGCACGTTACTCCATGATCTCTTCATTGACACTTGCTTGCTCATTGTTGGTATTGACTGCACAAGAAGTCTTCATAGCACCTCTCTCTCTTTGACCCTATGCTTTGTTGGTTTTAACCACTTGCTCCATCCTAGCGGCTATCAATGCAAAAGATTGGTCAAGAAACATACCTCCTATGATTGTGTCGGTGCAGCCTTGACTAAACTCATCAAGTACCCGATAGAAAATTTCAACCAAGGCATCATCAACAATCTTATGATTGAGAACCATCCTCAAGCATTTGGTGAATCTCTCCCATGTTGTACTAATAGAGTCACTCGGCAATTGCTCAAAATTGTTTATTTGATCTTTGAGCTTTAGCTTCTTTGATCTTGGGAAATATCTTTCTAGAAACACTCTATGAAGCTTTGCCCAACTTGTTATTGTACCCGGAGAAAGCTCAGACAACCATGCAGCTACATTGCCCATTAGTAACAATGGAAACATCCACAAACTAACAACATCAAGAGAAAGATTTTGTGTCCCCATGGCACTACTGCAGACAAAAACAACATTATAGAGATTATGATAAGGATCCTCTGAAGGTAGCCTTATAAACAATCCATGGTTTTGGAGCATTTGAAGTAATCCACTTGACACTAAGAACTTAGTGTCTGCCGGTAATGGGGACAACACTATAGCACCAATAACGTCCATGACCATGGGGTTCAAACGATATTGGTTCTAACCATAAGCATTTTTGTTAAAGTCCCTAAGTTGTGGCCTATCATTCCTCGGGGGTGGATTTTCTTCTCTTCCCAAATTATCATTCACATTTATTTCTTCCTCAATCGCGATATCCTCATTCACCTGAGTCATTCTTCTAAAAAGTCGATGGATCTCCAAATTGATTTGAGCTAAGGGATTGCCTTGGCTCCTTGTGTTGGTCATATAACCTAGTACACCCTATAAGTAGAATCAAACAACAAAAGCACAACTAAAAGTAAAATACAAGAGAGTCTAGAAATTAACACTTGAACTAACTAATAGTGAAATCAAGTCAAAACCTAGTCGTATTCCCCGGCAACGGTGCCATAATTTTTTATGATGTTCGTGCTCCAATAAGAAAGTGGTCGTTGTCAGTAATTAACCTAACCAAAGGTTAGGGTCAAATCCACAGGGAAAATAGGGCTTGACTACAAGAATTCACTATCAACCATTTTGAGAATTTATAACTAAAATCTCTAAATGGAGGAAGGGGGGTTTGTGATTTAAGAACAAAAGTAAGATAACCACTATATTATTATGCGAGGAAACACTCAATTTTAAAGACAACTTGGGAATTATGTTCCCGATAGTTCATTGACTTGATTACCATAGACAATATAACTACAGTTGGAAATTCACATGCACGACGGTAACTTAAGTTCTTCCAGCCATCTTGTGAAGGTGAAGGTTGAATTTCACCATGGCGCTTGGTCGGCAACCATGGTGTGTCAACTAACCATTACCTATTGTCCTAGTCAACTTTCCTTTGTCAGGTTTGGTTGACTAGATGAGAACATATTAATCAAATCCTATAATTTACTTCCCTTTTCCTATTCATCATTACCTTGGTCATGATCATGATAGTAGGTAGGGTTTGTTGTTGGCCACCACCAAACAACAATCAAAATGAAGGAAAATAGATAATACATGCAAAATCCCAATCATAGAAATGTGATAAATCTAGGTTATCTCAAGTCAACTACACCATGGTTCCCACAACCCCAAGTTGTGGGTGCTTAGCTACTCATGGCTAAGGCAAAACAAATAAAAATCCAAATACAAGACATATTTGAGAATTTTACCTAAAGCAATGAAGAGTGATAACACTACAAGTTGCAAACCACAAGTTTGATAGATTGAGAATGAATACAACGTAAGATTTGCAATCTCCAAAAGTGGGTTTCCCAAGAGAAAATGAAAATCTATACTAAAACCCTAAAAATACTCTACAGAGAATTCAAAGAATGTCTTCAATATTCAAGTCCGGGATCCCCCTAAAATAAACCCTAACTTAAAGTATATATATTTTTTACAAACTTAACCCTAAAAATTACATAGGAAAGACAGCTGGCAGTAGGTACGCTTCATAGGTATGACTCGTAGGGTGACCTACGAGTTGTAATCGGGGTCTCATATCAAGCACTCGGCATTTTGAACTTGACTGTTATGACCCACTGGTATGAGTCATTGCTTGAGCTCCAACTCGTATGCTCTTCTAGTAGTCTAGGCCTTCAACTTTTGATAAAAAAATTTATCTCTCTGTTTCTTGCTATGAGTCTAACTATACGAGTCATAGTGAGACCTACGACTTGTAGGGTGGCCTTGTAAGGATGACCTCCACTTAGCAGATTTCTGATTTTTGCTCTCTGTTTCTGGCTATGATATCACCCTATGACTCGTAGCTTGGGCTACGTCTCATAGGTGAGCTCGTATGTCCTGCACTTCAGCAAAATCTGTAATATTTCTCCCAAAATCATGCCAACCTACCTTTTCTGCAACAACAACACAAAAACACATAAAAATCATAGAACATCAGATTAAGAACTCACAAAACCCTTTGATTTAGACATCAAATGTGTTGTATTTTGACAACACATTAGTAGCTCTAAGTTAAGATCTTTCTTACACATCATTTAGGGAAATAATCACTATATACATATTATTGGAAAACTTAACCTTGAAGCTCGTCATAGATGTCTTATTCTTAATCATAATTCATAAGCACTTTCTTTGAAAAACAAGGTAGGCTTATTTAATGTATGGAACAATTTTAAATCACATAATTATTAAGAAATTTCATACAAGGATAAATCAAAATTATTCAACTTTAATCATATCAAGACCTATCTTAGAATCAACATCACCTCTCAAAATTATAAGTGCATTTACTTTACAAGTAGTCATTGAACTTAAGAACATTATATACCAGCAAAAGAATTATAAAATCATCATAAGCATGCATTCAAACTTAGGAACTTAAAGAAAAGGAAAAACGCCTAATAGAGAACTTTATGGGTGAAAAGATATCCATAAATCAACTCACATAACTGAGAAACTAGGGAGAATCAGAGTTGAAGTCTTGAAGAAGGAACTTGGGGAAACCCAAGCCTTTTTTCTTAAGAGCTCTTTGCCTTAGGAATTTGGAATTAGAGGAATGAGAGAAAAAAAGGGTGTTTCTAGGGCTTGAAAACTAATATAGGTCCCCCTTTTCATCCCCCAAATGACATAGTATAGGAATGAAATAATGGAAATGACCAAATTTCCCCATAATTAAAATTGTCGAAAGCCATCTGCGAGACCCCATCTACGGGCTGTATATGGTTTTATGGGTCATAGACCCTTTCATCTGATGGCTTACTAGAGAATCTTGAAATATAGACTTTGCTTAATTGGGAATCACGACAAATAGGATGGGCCTTACTATTTTCTACAGGTCTTGATTGGACTCATACAGTTCTTCCACACCTAACCAAGTCCTCACCTTGTATCTGACCCCATTTTACATGACCATATACAATCCAAATAACATTTTACAAGCCATCTGATAAGTCATGGAGGACATCAGGACATGCATGAAATTATATGCAAAGAATGGGGTTACAAAAGACAAGTTTTCTCCCAGATCTAAAAGTGCATATGCAACTAAATCATAAACTCGTAACGTACCGGTAACCACATTTGGGGCTTCCTCAACCTCTTGGCGACTGTGAAGGGCTTTGACACAATTAGCCCTTAGGCATAAACAGCTTGACCCCTTTAGCCTTGGGGCCCTGTGCATCCACTCCTACAGTTCTTGGCATGGTGACCGGGCTTTCCACAAGTGAAGCAGACATTGGACCCAGCTAAGCATTCCCCTTTATAGTGTCTTCCACACTTGAGGAAATTAGGACTTTGGGGCTTTGGGGTAACCTCTTTATCCTTCTGGGGAGGAAAAGTGTTGGTGGATCCTTTCCTTGGGCCTCCTTGAGATTTGCAGCCACCACTCCTTAGGTGAGAATAGTTCCCACCATCTACATGAGCCTGCTTGGACTCCGTTGCCCTCTTTCGGAGCTTCTTCTCTTCAATTTGTTTGGCCTACATCATTAGGTAGGAAATATTCATCTTCTTGACCAACATCACCATCTTACATTCTTTGGAGACTAATTCGGAGATACCCTAAATTAATTTACTCATGCGAGCCCTCAGATCCGCAACCATTAAATAGAGCATACTTAGACAACTTGGTGAAATGGAGGGCATATTACCTCATATTCATACCCCCTTGTTTCAAGTTGATAAATTCCTGTATGATTTTACAAGTATCAAGTTGAGCCCTATTTCAAGATTTTAACCTCTTGTGAGCCATTCATGTCAACGCAAGTGATCATGTATAATTGTTATTTACTCTCATGCTCAAGTTAGGCTCTCTAGTAGAGGTCAAACATGTGAAAGAGCTACTCATGTCATGTTATCATGTTTCTTACAAGTTATTCAAGTATGATTATTTCAAGTATTCCGTGGGATTAGACTTAGCACTGATTGAGGCTTAAGACGGAGGCTCGACTCAAGAGGTCCTTATATAAAGTGTTTTGTCTCTAAACTATGTACCACCATAGGATTATATCTTTGCTCTTGCTATATTAGTGGATCCATCTAGTTCATATTATCATTTGGTTTACCTTGGCAAGTAGACTACACTTCGCCGGGGGTGTCATGTTTGGTCACCTATACCGAAGGGGTGTTATGCCTTAGATTCCAAGTTGTAGCTGCTTAGTCTATGTCATTTAAGGTCTCTTCCCACATATGTATGATATGTTATGCAAGTTAAATATTTTATAGCATGTTCTATTACAAGCATTGATCATGCATGTCATATTGAGAATATATATCCATTGGTTATGATTATACATATTGAATATATTAGCTTATGTATTTGTTACTGTAACACCCCACAACTTACAATACTAGTACTATACAAATGAAACATGATATGGCTTTTTCAAATTAGCGCCAATTTTTAAAAGTGCTTGAATCTCAAATAGAGGGCCACATATATGTCTAATGTTGAAGAGGGTCGACTATAAGTAAGTTTTAAGTCAAATTAAGGAGCTCACAACCTTAAATAAAGTGAGAGAAGTGAGGTGCCTATAGGACTTAGAAAGCTAGCAGGTGAGTCACCTACTTGCTTAGTTTAAATTTGCTGGCTAAACGGAGACGAGGCCCGACGTCGAATTTGTCCAAGTTCGATTATGAATAAAGTTCGTGTTAAGGTGTAACTTTAGCCCATGTTTTAGTATCATAAATGGACTATATTTGTATCCCAAGAATATTATAGAAAGGACCCAAGTACAACAAAACTCACTTGGTGAATTGGGCCAAAACTAAGTAAAGAGAAAAGGAAAAAGTGGGCAGCGAAGGCCCAACCAATTTGAAACTAATAAGGACCAAGTGAAAGGGGGAAAGAAGCTGCATCACTAGCTTAGTAAAGTAAGACTAAAAATGACTTAGTAGGTTGTCCAAAGTCCCCCTTTAAAAAGGGTTTAAAACAGCTCCCATAATCCATTTTAATTTGAACAAAAAAAATCAGATTGTTTTGCAAGTTCTCTCTCAACTCTTTCTTGACTTTACAAGCAGCCACAAGAGACTTTCAGGGTTCTTGGAGAAGCCCTACACCTTGAGAGCAAAGGTAAGTAAGAATACTTATGTAAAACAAGAGGCTAAGCTGATTATACCTTTGCTGAAATTGTTGGACAACATGTCTTCCAAAAGTTATTGTACATTTCTCTTGTTTATTTGGAAGCTTTTCTCTTTTGGGTTGATTGGTTATGAAGGGATTCTAGTGTTCTTAATGAGTATTGGTTCTATAATGATGTACAAAGGCTGTTTCACTATTTTTACAGTCCGTGAAAGTGAGTTCTTGTGTGATATCGTAATTGTGCTCGTAATAGGAACTTGTGGGCTGATTGATTGAGGACTATGGTATCACATCCTCCACCTATTTTGAGGATTGTTTTTGAATAGTTTTAGGACTGGTTTTATGTGTATACATGGTGGGGACTATTTGGTTAAATTTGGAACAGGTTTGGAATTGTCGATGTCAAAATGTAGCGAAGTGATGTAACGTTATGCTGCCAATTTGTGTGTTGTGTAGAATTGTTATGTGTTGTGTCTTATGGGCTGTTGTAAGACTATTATGGTACTAAAATAGGCTACATGTGATATGTATTTGAGAATGGGTATTAGAAAATATGATTAGGGGCGGAAAGGTTGAAAGAATATGCTCAGATTTATAATTATTTGCTTGCTTCCCATATTTTGTTTTTTTATGAGATTGGGCTGCCAAGATATATCTATTGGCTACTAATTCTAGTTGTATCACCTACTATGTTGTAGATAAATATTTGGAGGAAGGGAAGGTTATCTCGAGGTAATAGCGAGGTCGTACAGCGAGGTATGTAAGGCTACTCGATTTCGTATTACTTGGCATGAAATCTAGATTCTTCCTTGGCACATAAAGGCATTTACCAACTCTGACACAACTATTGACCATGTATCCACTCTTTCACATGTTCATATGCTCTCATACATAGTCACCTTCAAATCTGCATATATACTTGGATACCTAGATGTAACACCCCACATCTTACAATACTAGTACTATGCAAAGAAAACATGACATGGCTTTTCAAATTAGCGCCTACTTTTAAAAGTGCTTAAATCTCATGTTATAGGGCAATATGTGAGTCTAACACCTTTGAGGGTCCAGTTTATATATCTTTTGTGTCAAATTGAGGAGATCACGATCCTAAACAAAATGAGAGAATTGAGGTGCTTGTAGGACTTAGGAAGCTAGCAGGTGAGCCACCTACTTGCTTGGCTTACATTTGCTAGCTAAACGGAGACGAGGCCTGACGTCGAGTTTGTCCAAGTTCGATTATGAATAAAGTCCATGTTAAGGGTGTAACTTTAGCCCAAGTTTTAGCATCATAAATGGACCTTATTTTCATTCCATGAAGAATGTAAAAAAGGGCCCAGTACATCACAATCTAATTGACTATTTTGGCCCAAAACTAACTAAGAGGAATTTGGAAAATGGGCAGCCAAGGCCTATCAACTTTGAGACCCATTTAGGCCCAAGTGTAAGAGCTAAGATGATTCATCACAAGGCTATTAATAAGTTTTAATATGTAGTCAAAAGTTATAAAGAAAGTCGGCCAAAGAGAGCCTTTATAAGGGCTCAAAAGCAGCATCTTAAATCATTTTACTTTGGAGCAATTTTCAGCTTTCCTAAAGCCTTCTTTTCTCTCTTGATTTCACTTCACAAGGAAGCCTACACAACCCTCTAGGTTTCTTGAAGGAGATCTAAATCTTAAAGGCTAAGGTAAGTGGAAATATCCATGTATTTTTTATACTTATCCCATGAAAAACAAGAAGTATATGCTAGTATGTTTGTGCTGGAAATTTGGACAGCACGTGTCCTAAGGATTGTTGTGAACTTTTCTTATTATTTAAGAGGATTTTCTCTTCTTGGTTGGCTGAATTATGAAGTAAAACTTATGTATTTAACAAGGTATAGTTTGTTACTGATGTAACTAAGCTGCTGCACCACTTTTATAGTCTGTAAAGATAAGTTGTTGTACGACGTCATAACTGTACTTTTAAAAGAAACTTAGGAGCTGATAATTGTAATTTGTTGTTTCACGAACTGCACCTGATTTGGGACTATATGTGGACTATTGTAAGACTGGTTTTATGTGTAAAAAACATTGGATACAGTTTGGGTAAAGTTGAAACCGGTTTGGGATTGTTGACATCTAAATATGGCGAAGGGATGTAATGTTATGCCGCCTGTTTGTATGTTGCGTAGAATTGTTATGTGTTCTGCATTGTGGGCTTTTGTAAGACTAATAAGGTCCTGAAACAAGATATGTATGACATGTACATAAGAACGGTTGTTAGAAGATACGATTATAAGTGAAAATATTGAAGAAATGCCCTTGTGTCGCTAATTAAAAGCTTGCTGCCTGGGTGTTAGCTTTTATGATATTGGGTTGTCAAGAAGTGTTATTTGCTACTAATACTAGTCTTATTGCCTAATATATTGTTGATAAATATTTGAAGAAAACAGCAATCACTCCAAGATAGTAACGAGGTATACAAGACTACTCGATTTCGTATTACTTGGCATGAAACTTAGGTTCTTTCTTGGTACATAAAGGCTCTTATCTACTTCAACATAACAACCAGCCATGTCTCCACTCTTTCATATGTTCATATGCTCCCTATATAGTCACCTTTAAATCTACATACATACTTGGATACCAAGATACACGAGTTCATTCTACTAAATAAAGTTCATGTGTTGTTCTACCTCCTATGCATTTCATTATTTTGTGTAACCTACTCCTTTCATTATGGTGTTGTCTTTAGTGATTATTTACATATCATATGTTGTATCTAGAGTCCTCCAGTTCCAATATTATGACCACCAAAAGAATCATCCCAAAGGTAATTGAAAGATAAAGTATATTGCTTATTGATGGGTGGTAGCTAGAGGGGTGGAAGAATCACCAAGCCAGGGTTGATCCTATCACGGGGGGTAGCTCGAGGGGTTAAGGAAGAGGCTAGCCAGGGCCGATCCCAATATAGTTTAACAACTGATCAACTGGTCATTTGTATTACATGCTATGCACAGATTATATAGTAAAGGTAAATTGATAAAAAGAACATAAAGTACATGATCCCACAGTACAACTAAAGATGGTATGTTATCTTACACCAGTGCATGGTTTCATTTGAGTTGTTACTTCATATACAGTATTTCCTGCCTTACATAATCAGTACATTATCTCGTACTAACATACCTTATGAGGACCTGCATTTCATGTTGCAGGTACAGGTGCTAGTATATCTCCCCAGTAGGAGTACAGGATATCTAATTGTTGTTACCAAGCTCCAGGTTGCTTCGGAGCTTTATGTGTCTAGAGCATATATTTTTTTTTGTATTGTATAGTAAGTCGAGGCGAGGCCTGTCCCAACCCTTATTAGATATTTTTCCTTATCTAGAGGTTTTATAGACTATGTAAAGTAAAGTGTGGTCATGTCTCATACTGTAAACACCGTGGCCCCAACGGCCTAGCCATATGCATCTCCTTTTGGCTTGTTATCACTGTTTACTTTCTTAAAGGCA